>JAQQZT010000004.1:15217832-15230769 GCA_030068275.1 Clarias platycephalus | reverse complement strand
TGAGCGAGCAGTTCGAAAAGATGCGGTTGGCTGGCGTCACGTGGTTCGGAGGAAACACGTGATAGTCTTCGGCCCTCACGACTGAGTGGTAGTAGTAGCCTTAATGTGGGAGCCCCCTAGTGACGGGGGGGAATAAAAATTTAGATAAATAAAATAAAGTAATCCAAGTACTCTAATGTGTTACTTTGTAACATGTTACACCCAACACTGCACTTTACTGATAATGACTTTTTATTAGCTAAATGATAGAGATACAGTCAACTCCCGAAATTGTGAAAAGCAGCGGATTTTCAATGTAGTCAAAAGAAATATCATAGTTTAAACCCTAAATATGCCCCCAAACAAGCTCCCAAAACACTTAATTTCATTTCAAACTTAGCTTAATACATTATCCTTAAAAGAAAAAGAATAGAAGCTAAACCCAGATACTGTACAGTACAGTACTGCTGTGTCTCGTGCAGTGCTAAAATGTAAAATACAGATGTTACCCCTATATGGTAGGGTAACTACAGTAATAATTCACCATCCCAAGCTGAGCCCGCGAACTCTGAACCGCGACTTTGCTGGGGTCGACTGTTTTGTTGTATTATTAAGCTGATAAGGTGGCACAGCTGCTACTCAGGAATGTCAAATGTTTACTGTTTCTCCTCCCACTACCTCAACTCATATCTCATTACTACAAAAATACTGAAACATGTTACGTTGTGTTTGTAGCTCATTGTTTACACGTTTGCATGTGCACTTTGTTGTCTGTTGTCTATTGTTGTCTCTTTTTGTATAGAAGTAGTTTTAGGTTAACTTAAAAAAAAATGTAAATCTGTTATATCTGAGCTAGTCAGCTAATTAGGTCTCTTAGTTAGCTAGCTGGTTGCGGTAGAGTTGTGTTGTTAATTTATGTTGTTGCATGTATGTAGCACCTTGGTCTACACTACTGTGTACTGAACTGTATATAGTTGGAATGACAATAAAAAAAAGCCTACTTAATAGTGGCTTAGTGGTTAGCGCTGTCGCCTTGCACTCCAGGGTCCAGGTTGGATTCCCACCTCGGTTCTGCGTGCATGGAGTCTGCATGTTTTCCCCATACTTGGCACCCCGTACAGGGTGTACCCCACCTTGCCCTCAGTCTCCTGGAATAGGCTCCAAGGTGGTATTGAGTGAGTATTTGGCTAATAACGGACAGACATCTCTGATCAGCTGTTCTTCACTCGGGATGCTACAGTACAAATGTTGATTTATTTAATATTTAGTCTAAATATTTAAATTTATATGTTTGCTTCCAAGCTTTTATAACACAATTTAAATTTTTTTTTTAAATCACACACACCAGATCGGCCATATGAGATAATCAGATTTTTTCTTTTTTTTGTGTGATTATTTCCTAAAATATACCTGAGGCTATGAAGTCACTGCGCTGCACAAACACAGGTTATAAGAACACAAACGGTGGAGAATAAGCATCAAAACAAGGTGATCATTTCTATATTAGTGCCAATGTTCCAGCTAATTTAGCCAAGAATATTAAACATCAACCTGCTTTTTCTCATCATCAGCTTATGGACGAAAAGAAACACCTGAAAGGAAGATAGCATTTAAACAGGCTAATGCGAGCGAGGCTCATCTCGTTTGTGTTGTGTGAACCAGCTGTGTGTGGTTTTTGTCAGGTTGCTGGCGTGTTAGCATTAAGGTTTCGCGGTGACGTACGGTGTAATGTAGAAGGTAATGAGGCAGGAGGTAGTTTTCTAAAATGACACCGTCAGGCTGAGTGAGCGGAGTAAGGGTGTTTTTTTTTTTTTGCTTCTAGTATAGGAGATGGAGAATTTGTACTTGGAGTACAGTACCAAGATGTTTAAAATTTTATCTTTGTTATCTATATAGTGCCATGAAAAAGTATTTGCCCCTTCTCGAATGTTGATATTACCCATACCTCCTCATTAGAGCCTGATATGTACACAGGCCACACCTCTTTACCATAGATTGATAGCTATATAGGCCACACCTTCTCACTTGAAGCTGATAGCTACACAAACAATGCCTTCTCATTTGGGACCATGTCTCCTCGCCCGGGGATAGACAGGTACGTAGGGGAGGCAAGCATGCACACACACACACACACACACACAGAGACACACAGCCCTGTCAAGAGCTCTTCCAAAAACATTAATTCATCTTTGCAAAGCATTTTCTCTATGAACAAGTCGGGCCAAATGGTTTCTCTGTGTGTGGTTGTGTGTGTGTGTGTGTGTGTGTGTGTGTGGTTGACAGAGATAATTGAGGAGACAGGGCCACTGCTCCAGAATCAGGCTTCTAATGGAAGGTGACAAATTAATTTCTGTCTGGTAATGGCTGAAAATAGAACATTGCCGCCTGCTTGTCTTTTACGTGCTGATGGAATGTGTGTGTGTGTGTGTGTGTTACTGCAGGTCTATTCATATATGCAGTGTGTGCAGAGGTGATGTGCAGATGTGCAGTGTGAGATTGTATAATGCCAGTCTTGTGGATTTTGCAAATTGCAAATTGGGTGGTTTTTGCAACTCTCTCTCTCTCTCTCTCTCTCTCTCTCTCTCTCTCTTGCTCTCCCATTGTGCTGAGATAGCATTCATAGATCAGCTCCCTTCAGATTTACACATATGCAGTTATTTAAATGTTACATTTATAAACCTGATCTAATGTAGGCAGATGCTTCTCAGTGTTAAGTCTGATGTATCTGCACAGTGCATTCTGGGTAACTGTCACTTTGACAGGAAGAGGCCTAAGCTGCAAGTCACTTCAAACAGTAAATGTTCGGATCCTGTAGATTTTTTTTCCCTTGTTCCTTTGAATATATCTTGCTCCAAAAAAACCTTAATTTTGTCAGAAAATAAATCATGACAGTGTGGATTGAAATTCTACAGTAACTACCAGGATTGTTATAGTCGGCGAGTTTATGTGAAACATATACAATTTACACATCTCGCTTTATATACATTATATACTGTATACTCGGTTTCAGTTAATTTTCTCATTATTGGTGATATAAAGTTTCAGTATTTGATGCCTTGCGTACTGTACATGGCACACTTGACTGCCCTTAAGTGTGCAAAAAACCCACACATCAGCTGGTCGCAGTGCTATCGACAAACGCCACTGTTTAAAAAGCTGGCTGGAGGCCTCACACACACCAGTGAAATCCACATGATTTGTGAGCGTGTGGTGCTTATATTGGTAGACCTGGAGCAATATGCTATAAACTGCTAATATTGATTTCTACAGCTTCTCTTTTGAGCCATTTCAGAGTAGACAGTTAGCAAATAGAACGAGAGAGAGAGAGAGAGAGAGAGATGATTTTTTTTTTGGCACCCTGTTTTTTATTTTTGTTTCAGCAACTTTTAAAGCTACATTAATGATAAACAGAGGTGAGCAAAACCCTATAGTCTGGTAGGGAAAGCTAGTCAGAGGTGGGTAAATGCTAGCAAGAGGTGGGTAAATGCTAGCAAGAGGTGGGTAAATGCTAGCAAGAAGTGGGTAAATGCTAGTCAGAGGTTTGGAAATGCTAGTCAGAGGTGGGGAAACGCTAGTCAGAGGTTGGGAAACGCTAGTCAGAGGTTGGGAAACGCTAGTCAGAGGTTTGGAAATGCTAGCAAGAGGTTTGGAAATGCTAGCAAGAGGTGTGGAAATGCTAGCAAGAAGTGGGGAAATGCTAGTCAGAGGTGGGGAAATGCTAGCAAGAGGTGGGGAAATGCTAGTCAGAGGGGAGGAAATGCTAGTCAGAGGTGAGGAAATGCTAGTCAGAGGTTTGGAAATGCTAGCAAGAGGTATATACAATAATGCATCTTGGGCAATATATGCTAAGCACAACCCTACTTTGTTGAGCTGTTTAAAAAAAATGTGTACGTGTGGAAGTGGTAATCAAATCCCTTAAACACCTAGAGTCTATAATTAACTGATATAGATTGGGATGTATACCGATCAGCAGACCGGTGGAGTGAATAATTGATTATCTCATTATCATAGCATGTGGCAAGGGGTTGGGATATATTATCCAGCAAGTGAACAGTCAGTCCTGTAAGTTGATGGAGTCCTTGAGGAGTCCAGGCCTCTACGAGACATAGCTGTTTTGGTGGCACATGGGGGAACTACACAGTATTCAGCAGCTGGTATTAATGTTATGGCTGATAAGTGTATGTGCAAAATCACATCACTCACATCAATACAGCATGTTCATGGGGTCATAATGTTTGCCATCCTGCTTGAGTGCGTGTGTTGGGGGGGACAGTGAACACATGCATGTTAAAGATGTGATTAATTCTTAATTGATGGTCTGATTGTGAAAGTGTGTAGCTACTGCAAGTTTTATGCCTCCCGCTTTCAAGCGCACACTGCTGCGTCAAGGCTCCCCCCCCCCCCCCTAAATTATTTATCTGTTTTGGTGCATGACTTTAGGCTTCAGCAGAGGGAGAGAGAGAGAGAGAGAGAGAGAGAGAGAGAGGAGATTGCATATAGTCAGGATGAAAGCAGATTGGGGTGAGGAGACACATGAGTTAAGATGAAGATTAGATGAATCAGCTTTCACATGTACTGTATCTGTGTGCATCTTGAGGTTTGAGATATCTATCTATCTATCTATCTAGTTAGCAAGCTAGATAGCGTCAGCAGAGGTTGAATGGGGGGGTAGACTTGGGAAGTATTAAAAGGGCATAGGAGTGGAGACAGGGATGTGAAAAGAGAGAGAAAAAGAGATGAAGGTAAAGATCATTGAAGGTTATTTTTGTGTGGTTTATGTTACTACAAAGCATATACTCTTCTCTTCTTTTCTCTTCTCTTCTTTTCTTTTCTCTACTCTCCTCTCCTCTCCTCTTCCCGCTAACGGTGAATAAAGCTTTTAACGACTCATAATGGCCTCCGTGCTCCCTCGGCTCAGACGTGACTAATCGAGTGTTCTTGCTGGAGATCACAAGAAATCAGTGGCTGGCACAGTGCTGCTTAATGCCTGTCAGTAACTGCTAGTGTTTTTCTCTCTCCCGCGCCCCCCCCCCCCCCCCCCGCTCTCTCTTTTCGTCTCACTTCATCTCTCTCATCTAGCTTGCTCTCCACACCTCTCGATTCCCATGCGCGCACAAATAACGAGCAATGTAACAAAAGATCAGCCGCAAGTCCTCAGATCTCGCCGGCGTTTAAAGCGTCTCGAATTAAAATTGATCGCTAATAAAAGTGGCATTTCCTTTCTTCGCCAGCTCTCCTGTCCAGCTGTGCCCATATGCCTGCCACTCCAAGAGGCTGGTTCCAGACAGCCATTACATTTCCTCAGACATGCTTTCATTAGAGAGAGAGACAGAGAGAGAGAGAGAGAGAGAGAGAGAGATGTGAGTTTATGTGGTGTTCCAGGGACGATTGCTCATATGTTTCTCACAGAATTATCTGGTCCCTATACCCTTTCAATTTATATATATTTTTTATGTACATGTTTCATATACTATATCAGCATTATTTTGTATTAAATGTGGCGCTTTGGGTGCAGAGTAAATAGCTCACTAAAAGATCACTATAGAGGAATAAAATCAATAGCAGCACATAATAGTGCAGCGTTTACTGATGATGTTTACTAGATTTATATACGCTCTATATATTATTCACTTGATGTTTATTTTGCCTTCACTTTATTTTGGAAGGTTCAGGTTTTAAAAAAAATATTGTAAGAGATCATTTACTTTATAGGATAAAGCGGTATAGACGAGGAGTTAGTGAGTAAGATCACTCACTCCCTCAGAGACACACTCATTCTTTATACCGCTTATCCCTGGGGACTCGTCGCACAAGGCAGTGTACATCCTCGATGGAGTACCAACACTGCAAAAGCACACATCACACTTTGGACAATTTGGAAGCACTAATTAGCCTGTTATGTCTTTGTACCGGAGTACCCGGAGGAAACCCACCATGCACTCAGAGGTGCGGATCCACAATGCTAACCACTGGCACCAAGACACCCTTTAAGTGATCTAATAATCTGAAGATTGTTACTACTTCTATATGTATTTTTGACACTTTCATTGTTGGGACGAAGCAGTGCATCAACATCATAACAGTCTATAGACTATGTTATATAAGTTGTCTGCATTATTTCATCCAAATAAGGTATTGAGCTAGTTTGCCCTCTGGAAACATTCTTAAAATAATCCATGGCCCTAAAGCAAACCTTATAAATCTTGTACACTCTACTCTGCTTATTTTGGCTTGTTTAGAAACTATCCTTCATGTTATTTAATGTAAAAGAGATCAAATACGGCAGAAAGTGGTGTAATTTCATCCCCGACTTAATTCAAGAAAATCATGTTATTATCACGCAGGGTGCGATAGTTGATATAATTTGGTAATTAATATTGTGTCAATGAATCAGCAGTTTGAGAAATAAACACTTTTTTAATTTAAATCAGTATTTAAATCTCTTTCTTCCTTTTTATTACTATTATTATTGTTAATAATAATAATAATAATAATAATAATAATATTATTAACAGTCGAAACCTTATAGTCATATAGTCTGAAACATGAACCGAGGGGATGTTTTAATGACGAGCGAGTGTATGTCAGTAATAAATGACTGAAATCAGCAAGTTGCTTTACAAATGTGACATTTAAGTGACTTCAATAAAACAGAGCGTAGACTTAGCTAGATTACCCATAATGTGTTCAGCATGTGCTGTCTGTCAAGCCTTATCTGATTGCGTTGAGTGTTATTTCCCAGGGGGGAACAAATAATTAGCCTGGGACAAGCAGATTACGGTGTCGGCCTGGTAGTTTTATTTATTTTTTTGCTCCTAATCAATAAAGCAGGTGCAGAAGTCTGCTAAAGCAGTGATTTAAAAAAAAAAAATATATATATATATATCCAACAACCAGAAAAATAAAATACAGTACAGCCTCTATTTTATTTTATTTTTTTAATTCGTTGACTAGTATGATGGATGTTATAGCACATCTCAAATTCCACCTCTTGCTGCATAACACACATAGGTATAGTCTGTCTGTCTGTTAGACTTATTATTACAGGATGGATAAATTAGCTTGCATGAATGAATCAGGATGTAAAAACACTGACACTAATTGCGGTGTAAAACATGCACAAGATTCTTACAGTGAAACAAACTGTGAAGCAAAAATGAAGATGCTGAACAGACTGTAATGCATTTGACCTTTAATTTTATTTGAGAAAACTACACTTTATAGCTGATGAAGGCCACTGGAATTTGAGTAATCTGTACTTAACAATCTTATCATACATCTAATTTAAATGATATTACTGTAGCTACCACTTTTATATATTATATACTCTGACTGGTAACTTCAATCAGTATCAATCTTTAGAGGTTTTATTCCATATTGCCATGATAGAATTATATACTGTAGTTGCAGATTTGTCACCGACACGTCCATGCTGCAAATCCAAAATGTGCTCTATTGGATTGAGATCTGGTGACTGGCTATTTCAGTGCAGTGAATGGTCATAAGGGAATGGACATGGCCAGCAACAATACTCAGGCTTGGGCATTTAAACGATGCTCAATTGATACAAAGTGTGCCAAGAAAATATCTCCACTCCATTACACCACTACCAGCCTGAACCGTTGATGCAAGGCAGGATGGAACTGTGCTTTCATGTTGCTTACGCAACATTACGCTGAGACTCCAGTCTTCTGTTGTGCAATTTTGGTGAGTCCATGCAAATTGTAGCCTCACTTTCCTGTTCTTAGCTGACAAGAGCAGCACCCGGTGTGGTCTTCTGCTGCTGTAGCCCACCCATCTGCTTTAAGATTCTGTGTGTTGTGCATTCGGAGATGCTCTTTGGCATGTTGTATCAAGATGTTATTTGTCACTGTTGCCTTTTGCCTTTCTATCAGCTTGAACCGGTCTGGCCATTCTCCTCTGACCTCGACAAGGCATTTTCGCCCAAAGAACTGCCACTTGCTGGATATTTTCTCTTTTTTTTAGACCATTCTCTGTAAAGCTTAAAGATGGTTGTGCGCGAAAATCCCAGTAGATCAACAATTTCATAAATTCTAAGACCAGCTAGTCTGGCATCAACAACCATGCCATGTTCAAAATCACTTAAATCACCTTTCTTCCCCATTCTGATGCTCGGTTTGAACTTCAGCAGATCATCCTAACCATGCCAACATGTCTAAATGCATTCAGTTGCTGCCATTGGATTAATGAGCAATTGAGCCAAACACGTAATGAAGTGTATATTAATTTGCCAAAGTACAATGTTTCCTTATCTTTATAGTACAGTGTCAGTATATTCCGTTCTAAAACATTAACTAGCTGTACAATGTAACTTAGAACAAGCTAACCAAAAGGCCATGTGTGTCAGGAATGTTTTATGCAAAGTTATACAAATATCTTGCAACCTGAGCCGTTGTCCATGTTTTATCAACTTCCTCATATCTGGTTTTTGTGTTTCTCTGACTGTAAGCCTAAATCATATTGCTTAAATGTTAACCCCAAGCTACAGGTGTCTCTCTAAAAAAAAAAACAGAAACCTAGGTGAGCACAAAAAGGTACAAATCATGTTGTTGAAAAGAAAATACATTGTTAACATTTTAACTCTTAAGTTATATTTACCAAGCGAATGCATAAGAGCAGATGGTTTGGAAAGAAAATTACTTTATCTGTTAGTTAAGGCAAATCAGACTGTAACTCTGTAAATGTAGACTGTTGCTTTTCATTTTCTCTCATAATGAATCGCTGGACTTGAACCTCTTCTAGGAAAGCAACATCCATAAAGCATTTTAAAAAATTACTCTTAAAAAACAGACTTATCAGAAGCGCCAGATTGAGAGGGTCTACAAATAAGGAGGTATAGGATAAGAGCTGACAAAGGCAAATCAGGGGTGAAACGCACAAGCACAATGACAGCTGAGGTTATTTTCATGTAATGATATGCTTTATGCAATATGTCCCAGATCATTCACTTCAATTGCGGAATCATAGAAACAGACACCAGGATGTTAAGATTCATCTTGTTTCAGGTTTTGCCTGTTAGAAGTAGTAATACCTCATGGATTTCAGGGAAGCAGGTCCTGCTTCATTACTAAGGATTTTAGACAGACTAAAATGGTTATGCACAAGGGTAATCATTTGTAGACTGGTAAAATAACGTCTTAAAATTCCACATTAATAGGGTTGGGACTTGAACAATTGTGTCTTCCACAAGAAGAATATTTTAAACAGCAGATTTTACATGTATTTTACTGGATGAGAGAAGCAAACAGAGATATCCCCTGCTTCAAAAAAGAAAGCAGCTTTGGGGATTGCGGGAATGACTGGAATCGGTTTAGGAACTGTCCAAAGCATTATTAAAGTCTGAAAGGTTTGTGCTCAACAAACAAACAAATAAAAAAACACAATCGATCACTTAAAACAGTTGTGAAGTTGTATCGGTAAAACAAATTATCATAGCCATGTGTAATAGTGAAGGTAAGAGCATTTCCACGCACCTAATCTGATGAGAACTCAAAAATTGGAACTAAACAGCTGTATGGACATAAAAAAACCACTTGTTAATCAGACTAATCAGAAAAAGACTTAAAGAGCATAAAGATTAGAGCAATGACCCTATTCCAGAGTGATGGGTGCTTCAGGGTAAGAAGGGATGTGCATGAAGTGATGCACCCATTATGCACAGTGGCCACTGCACAAGCCTCTGGAGACTGTGTTATGATCTGGGGTCGCTGTTGTTGGTCAGATCGAGGCTCAGCAACGATATGTGTTCATAATAAATGAAGTCAGCCGATGACCCGAATGTCCTGAACGACCAGCATATCACATCTGTGGAGTTCTCTCATTCTCTCTCTCTCTCTCTCTCTAAAGGCATGGGCTATTCGATGACTTCAATTGTAAAAGAGTTTTTCTGGAAGCATGAGGAATCATTTTCACACATGAACTGGCCACCACATTGCACACTGTAATCAAGCCTAAAGGCAGACAAACAAAATGCTAGAGTGTGTGACTTTTTTTTCTCTTTTTGGCCAGGCAGTTTATCTCAGATCAGAGTGAATAAAGTATTCCATGCGAACACCACTTTGCCATTAAATTACTAATAATGTGAGGGAATCAACTGTTCACTTAGAGATTTAACCAGAATATAGTTTATAGCTAAAGTTCTGCCTTATCAAGTTCCACATCGTTAAAAATGTGACTTTAAACGTTCTGCCAGATTGGAAGGAAGATTCTCCAGGATTTTTTTTGTTCTTCCGTCTTTCCAAAACATGTTTGTCTAAAATCCAGTCTGTATCCCTGCTTTACACGCAGTGTTCCTGGGTTAGATTTCAGATCTACTGTAACCCTGACCAGGATAAAGCAGTTTCCGAACACAATGAATCACAGGGGTTTTTATTCTGTTTGAGCCAAGTCCCTTTGTTTTTATCAGTTCTACCCTTGGCCCATACTTGTACTCCTTTCTACTAGAGTCTCACATGCCAAAGAGGATGGGTTTCCCTTTCCTCTAAAGATTTCTTCCTAATGTTCTTACATTATTTTCTTAAGAATCTAAACATGGACTTGGTTAGGGCTTGTTCCATTTCAAATGGTCCCTGAAACTGAAAATTGTTATGCGATGCGCTACCATTCTGAGTAACTGAGTGGAACACAACATTAATCTGGAGAGAGATGCGTAAGAGTAAGTTGATTTGTTTTACTTAAACAAAATCACATGAAAAAACAACAATTACTTGATCATTTCTATTTTATGTATAATTTTATAAGCTATTCAGCTATTAGCTATTAATGTATATCAGAAAATACAAGTGCAATATGATGGTACTAAATAAAACAATATACAATAATATAACCCCGGTACTGTGTTTCCAGAATTAGCATTAAAATATGTGATACATGACATTAATTACAGATAAGTTGAGCCGTAATTTATAAATTTTTAAAAAGTTCAGTCTGTTGAAATGGTTTATTTGAAAGCTGAAATGTATCATTTAAAGATTTTTGAACTTTACAATTATAATTTAAGGGTTATTTTAGAGTCAGAACATACAAAGTTCTATTTCATGATGTAAATTTTCTGTGTACCAATTATTTTCATTTTATAATAATAATGTTGTTGGTCATTCTGGTGCTGCCGGCAAGGGGGTCGCCACAGCTTGGCACAGGTTCGACATAACCCTCCCATTTTATCCGGGCTTGGGACCGGCACTGAATCAAGTGACTAGGGTTTGGGCACTGACTGGTCATCGAACCCGGGCCTTCCGCATGATAGGCGAGGAATAATAATAATAATAATAATAATAATAATAAAGGTAAAATATAAAGAAATTACTATTGTAAATTGTAAAAGAAAATGAATTTATTATTAAAATATTGTTATTGTACTGGAGAAATCCCTATTTCAAATTCGCTACAGTTTAAATTAGTACTAAATTAAAATACTGTAACTTTGTGCAGTGTTTAACGTATATAGAAAGGTATATAATTATATAGCTATGCATTATTAATGTTATTATTAATATTATTATTATTATTAGTAGTAGTAGTATGCCATGTATGAAGCGCATTCAGTTCAAACCACTTTGATTTCTGACTTTTGACTGATTGTGCAGAATAACTGAACACAGTTTAAAAACGACCTTTATTTCTTTCTGTAATCCACTGCGACACTAATGCAATCCCAGTGTTTCACCAGTGCTTGGACACCATAACGGTAGAAAGATTTCTCAGTACACCGTCATACTGTCTGCTTCACGTTTGAATCTCTGGTCTCCCAGGAACTTCTTTGATTGCCTAAACATGTGGAAATGGCTTGGAGCGGGGTCAGGACTCCCAGCCGAGTTCCTGTAATGTGCAAGTGGTGTTGTTGAATGATCGTGTGTACAGTTCTCATAGACAGAAGTCAAGGATCAGGTGTTCCACACGCTGAATGTTCATTGCAACGACCATCTCGGGCAGGATCGTCGTTCGCCGATGTACGGCCTTCTATAAAACATTCGGAAATGTTTTACTGCAGCTAAGAGTCTCATTAGCGTACATTCATTCACGTGAAATTTCATCAGTCCTGATTTGACTTGAACGCCCTTGTACATTTAAATAGGCATAATTAACTTCAAAAATGCATTATTAACTTCAGATGTTAACATGTCATATATTAGGACTTCAGGTTGTTCCGCGTTCTTATAGCCTGAATCAAGTCGTCTGGGGCAACAGCAGGCAATACTGTGTTACCACACTGGTTCACAACAACATGAGCTGTCAGAAAGGGTTATTACAGCCGAGTGAATCAGACAGAGGGAGGTAGGAGGAGAGAGCATGGCAGAGAGACAGAGAGAGAGAGTCAGAGTGAAAGAGCAAAAGAGAGAGGGAGGGGAGGAGGAGAGCTGGGGTGAGGGCTGGGTGAGTGTGTGGGAGTGCTGCACCAGAGAGCAAGAGAACGAGAGCACGTTGGCGGGATTCAAAAGAGAAAAAGAAAGGCAAAGAGAAAGACTGGAACAAGTGTGTGCACGGACATAGTCGAAAGCGTGAGGACCGTGGGTGTGCGTGTGTGTGAGTGTGCTCAGCAAAGTGCACGTGTGTGTATGTGTGTGCGCGCGTGCGCGTGTTGAGTTACAGTGATGTTGGAGCACTCGTCTGAACGAGGCTTTGTGCCTAGTGTGTGTGTGGATGGCATGCGCTACTCCTCCACTACCAACAACCCTGTCACCATGAGGACCAGTGAGGAGCTGCTGCTGAGGTAACACACGCACAGGATGTATACTGTATGCGTGTGAGTGTGTGTTGTTGGTTTTCCATAATGTAACATTTTCAGCTTGTATCTTTATCTCACCATTTAAGCATGACAGCAGTGGAGATCAGACCTGCATAATGTGAGGAGATTTTCAGGTGGATGGCATGTGTGTGTGTGTGTGTGTGTGTGTGTGTGTGTGTGTGTGTGTGTGTGTGTGTGTGTGTGTGTGTGTGT
>JAQQZT010000004.1:15194848-15210934 GCA_030068275.1 Clarias platycephalus | reverse complement strand
AACTGTGTGATTTATGTGTGTGTGTGTGTGTGTGTGTGTGTGTGTGTGTGTGTGTGTGTGTGTGTGTGTGTGTGTGTGTGACTGTGGGTACACGGTTAGATATTAATCTCATCATGGTGGATTCTGGCGTGTGTCCTTGCATGTCTCTGATAATAATCTCATTACTCTATCACTCTAGTAATCTCACACATGTTTGTGTGTGTGGATGGACACAAACACTATGTGTGTGTATTTTATTTTATATATATGTGATATGTGAATGTGTATATGTGAAAGAGAAATCTATTAAAGTTGTTCTAGGTCGTGCTTTCTGAATCCATTGTGCTTATTCAGAAACCCAAATGAGTCTGGCGGCTGCTTTGCATAATCCATGAGTTCATCAAATATTCATGAGCGTACGCACCAATGAATACACACTCACACACACGTGCACACACACACACACACACACACACACACACACACACACACACACACACACAGTTTATATATATATATATATATATATATATATAGAATATATATATATATATATACACACACACACACATACAGGCATTTCATGAGTGCTAGCAAGTGTATACAGTGGGTGGTGAATCTGTTCATGCAAATATATTCATCCTGTATACAGGACCATGCATAATCTTGCACATCCGCATCCTTCCACTGGAGTTTGTATCTGAAATCCGAAATCGCACACTGTACCTTCAGGCGTACGGATTCCCTATTCATAATTCCAGAACCAGAACAAATAATTGTCTAAATTATGATATATGCAACATTTATTAGAAGCACTTTATTGTCTCCATTTGGATCTGCATCCTCACATCTCTGTAACAGTCATCCGTTTAGCCCCGCCCCTTTAGAACGCGGTTAATATAAGGTGTCCATCCGGCCGTACTCATTCGTCTCTTTCCGTAGTTATTTGCATGGCGCTGCAAAGTACTTGGATATGAATGAAATTATACATTTGAAATACATCAAATCAAAATTCTAGGTTCTTAACATGCAGAAAGATAAGTCTATATGAAACACACCCCCGCATGCACACACTCGCACTTCCATCTACCTATTGCTCTCTCTCTCTCTCTCTCTCTCTCTCTTTCTGCTTCTCCGTCTGCGATTCGAACTTCTGGGTATGCTATTTTTGTCCCTGTGCTTTGCAGCCTGTAGGGCCTGCTGTCTGTCTCTCTCTTCCCCTCGCTCTCTCTTTTTCTTTGGCTCTCATTTCCTCTTGTTTCCTCGCTTTCTCTCCATCTCTCACTCGCAGGCTCCTCCTACATGGTCAATCAATATGTGTTACAGGCCAGCTGGGACCAAACCCAGGGGAGATGGTGAGAGCGAGGGAGAGAGAGCGCAAGAGGTGAACGAGGGATAGAAAGAGGCATAGAGCGTTAGGGTGGGGCTTCGCCCCTAGCAGCTCCACAAAGAGCCAGCGTCTCTTGAAAATGAGAGGGAGGGCAGCGCTAACAATGCCAAAAGAGTGACCTTTGAACCGTGCGAGGGGAGAGACAAAGAGGAAGAGAGAAAGGAACGAGGGACAGAATGGGAGCGTGACTCCTTGGGGGGGGGGTCGATTCTATTGTCTTGCGCGTATAAAGGGATTACAGCAGTGACAAACAGCTTTCAGATTCAGCGTTCATAAACCCCGAAAGAAAAGACAGACAGGGTGATGGAGGAAGATGGAAAGAGGGTTGCGTTGAAGATAACGTAGGGACGCGTGGAAGATGGGGTTAATGAAAAAGAAGTGCTGGAGAGATGAAGATTTGGAACGGTTATGTTCGAAATAAAAAGAAACATTTTTGTACATGTTTCTTGAAAACGTCTGCCTAAGGCTAATCGTGATCGTGTTAAACATTAATTTAGGACTTTTGCGTATCGGCAGCTGTAGGAATGGTTACACAAACCAGACATTAATCTGCATTAACAGAGTGTTTAACGATTTGTGCTGACTATAAAAAAGTCATTAAAAAAAATAATGTACTACACAGAAGAGGAGGTTTCAAAATAAATTAATTAATTAATAAAAAATTTGCAATTAAATTATCACTGAATTTAGTGCCATTATGTATTCTAAGTACTGTACAGTTCAACACACAACAAAGCATTAATTTAGTGTGTTTGAGAATGGATGTAACAACTGTCAAGGTTTCTTTTTTTTTTCTTTTTCTTTTTTTGCAGTGGTTCACCAACAGGTTATAGTGTCAGGTATAAGTGGCACGAACATAATAGAATGGGATTTATTTCCACTTGCCCAAGCCATGCCTGCAGGTGTTGAGGCGTAAAGACCCTATTAATTGGAACCTCGTAGCTGCGGTGCAATAAAAAAAAAATGTAATGTTGCTCCATTTGACAGTAGGAAATTGTTATCAGGCAATATAGTGATACACCCGAAACCATTGTGCTTATCGTACCATTTCACCTATTCCGCCGGTAAACACTGAAGGTCCTGGCTCCCTGTAGAGGAAGCTGATTTGCGATAATACCCACACACGCGCTCACGCAGAGACATATTCCGTGAGGGTGCTGCACTCGAGTTAAATAATAAATGGCAAGCCTAAGGAAAGTGCCCCATATTCTTCCAATCCTGCTCATTCCTCCCTAGCTTCTTCCAACAGCCCGGGTTTCTTAGCTTTAAAAGCCGAGAATCCATCAGAAAAGCTCTGAATTCATCAAATTGCCTATTTTTTTCGCCTCCATTATCCCGCTGTGAAAATACGGCACTTGCGTGAAATATTACCAATCCGTGTTCGAGTTAAATTAAGCATTTGTGGAGCGTCTTGGAAATAGCATGCTAGATTAAGCTCGCAATTCAAGAGTTTCAAAGAGCAAATACGTACACACGCATTAATAAAATTACCCCGAGCTCCCATGTTTCTTCTGCAGAGAGCTCGTTAAGGCAGGTCTGGATATCGATGCGTTAGCGCTGCTAATAGAGGCAGTTTGTACTGAAAGCAGGGAGGCTCGGTGCAAATAAATATTGAGCCAATTTAGACTTTCTGCTGACAAGCAAGGAATATTTCAGCGATATAGGAAACTCAAGGTAGCCTGCCCTCAAGACACAAAAAGAAACAGTTTATACAGTGTATGTATCTGCTGCCTCCCAGACCTGTCTATACATGTAACTGCTTCTCTGACAGGAGGGGTGTTATATATTGGTGTTGTTATTGTTGCTTAGAGACACAATGATATCTGCACGGCTATGCATGCTGCGCGTATGTCTCACATGGCTAAACCTGTGGTAAAAAAAAAAAAAAACTTGCTTAGCCTAAGGACAAATATCAGTGGTTATTGTTTAAGAAGTTTTTTGGATGGCCAAAAGAAATTCCATTTGTTCTTGTTTAATAATTTAATGATGACAATATGCCCATGTTTGGACAACATGATCAGTAATAAGGCCTTGCACCTCTAGGGTCCAGGTTCGATTCCAGCCTTCCTGGAGTTTGCATGTTCTCCCTGTGCTTGGTGGGTTTCCTCCGGGTACTTTGGTTTTCTTCCCACAGTCCAAAGACAAGCAGATTATGCTCATTGGTGTTCCCAATTCTCAGTCCTACCACGGTTGTAGAAATGGGAATAATTACAATGGTCACCATTGGCCACCACAGTCCCTAGTTGGACTACAGAGGTTCCTAGATGGATTAATGGATCCATAATAAGCAGTTTTTGCTGTTCTTGTGGAGATTCTCTGGGACTGGCATGCATACAGGCCACGCCTCCTTGTCTTATTTGATTTGCATAGAAGCTATGCTCATTAAACTGGAAGTGACACTCATAGAGACCATGCATTTGAGAGATTACTGTTAATAACTATTTTTCTCCATGAGATACGGTTTTAGTCATTTGTTAGAATGACTGTCGAAATAACTGCATTTGTTCCGAGGGCATGTTATGAGTTTTCTCAATCGTACCGCATGCATGTTTGAGAAACGGCCCCACTGGTCTAATGTTGCCAGAAAAAAACATCATGTTTTTATTTGTGCAAAGGATTTATGTGTCTACAAATATACATTTAATGCCTTTACAGCATTTTAGCATGAAGTTGCCGAAGCATAGTGTACCTCGGTTGAGGGTTAAGCGTGAGTTCAAGGATAGCTTTCTGGCATCTATAAAAACACGCCAAGGATTAATGAAGCACTCTGGTTGTTTGCTATGTAGAATTGACTGAAGGGACAATAAGACAGATTAAAAGGACACTTGGTGAAAATCAGAAGCATGACGATCGATGAATAACCATTGATTCCATATTTTGCAAAATGCATCCTGGACATTAGTGAAAAAACAACACGGCTACAAATGTGTGATGTGAAATGCTACTTATCATAACAACGGATATATATCTCAACTTCTGGTTTCAGAGCCGAATCATAATGTAAATATTGGCCAAGTACACTCCAAGATTATAGTAAATGACGCACTGTAGGATTCATGGCCTTAGATGGTACAGATGGTTAAACGGTTAGATAGCTGTTGTAGAAGGATGTTTCTTTATGTATGTGTGCATCTGTCTGTGTGTTTCCCATGACCCACTTCCTGCTAAAGAAGCTGAAGTAAAAAAAAAAAAAAAAAGGTTGCCCCCGGGAGGTACAGAAGAGGGGGAGAAACAAAAGCAAAGTAGCTCATCCAGTCCATGGTCACATGATCAGACATGATCCTGAAGAACAAAAATAAACGTTTCAGTATATATCTACTCCTTCGCCTAATGGTACAATAACATACAGCTTTTTATTGTTTTCTTTCTAACTGTTCGTGTTTTCATGTCCATTATCGATCTATCTATTTATCTATATGTCTATCTATCTACAGTATCTTGGGTTGATTGTGTTCCTGCATTAAAGCATACAGTTTTGATTGAACTGGATTTGAACTCTTGCACAATAGAATTAACTGCACTACATTTACCAGGGGAAAAAGGACATGTTAAGCGAGTATTCAATATTCATATACATATATACATTTATAAATGTAGGCTACCTGTTATTTTTTTATGGAACACTTAAAACACATTGATTGTCAAATATAGAAGGATGTCTGGTTCATTGGAACACTGTAGCATTTTTAATATCAGCATCTGTATCGCTGATGATGTACGTATAGATTATGTGTAGCAAGTTGATCCGAGTACTGTAGGTGTTATCAACGCACTGGGTTATTACTGTAGAAGATTACTATTTTATCTAACCAGCAACCAATTTTTTTTGGTTGAAAAATATCATTCAATATAGTGGATGAAGAAATTGCTGGGAGTTCAATAAATGTGATGTCAGTGGTAAGGCTTGGTTCTCGTTTTTTTCCTTACTATTGATATTTGGAAAGCAAAGGTTTTGCCGATCCTGTCAAATAGAGAAAAGCTCGAACCACTCTTTCCTATTAGAACTAAAGATCAATTGATTGCAATTTTTTCCGTTTAAAAAAAAAAAATTTTTATGCCGAACCAGGACTAAAATTGATAGCATTCACACATATTTTTGTAATGTTTCTTTAAGGGAAAATTCAACTGTATGTTCATGATAAAGCATGGACTAATACAATATATTTTCTTTAAAACTATACAATTCTTTAAAACAACAGTGTTACAGGACTTATATTTTTTTAATGCAAACACAAAACATACTCATCTTACACTGAAATATAGATTAGTAAAACTTTAACTAATACAATTTTACTAATATATATTTCAGTGTAAAATGAGATGTTGATCTTTAGCGTAACCTACTGTATGTAGGCTATAATTGATTACAAAAAACGCAGCCAGTGAAGAGTGCATGTATGTCCTTATATGTAATTAAAATTATTTATAATGTCCCGCCTCGGAACATGGAGTTTACATGTTCTACACGAGCGTGGTGGGTTTTCATCAGGGTACTCCATTTTCCTCCCATAGTCCGAAGACATGCAGATTAGGTTAATTGGCGTTCCCAGATTGCCTGTAGTATGTGAAAGAGCATGTGAGTGTGTGTGCCCTTCAATAGATTGGCACACCCTCTCCAAGGTGTACCGTGCTTCGTGCACTAAGTCTCGTTGCGGTACAGACGATGAGTGAGATTTGGT
The DNA here is from genome assembly GCA_030068275.1 of Clarias platycephalus. Lineage (NCBI taxonomy): Eukaryota > Metazoa > Chordata > Actinopteri > Siluriformes > Clariidae > Clarias > Clarias platycephalus. The sequence continues at coordinate 15,204,886 of JAQQZT010000004.1, read as the reverse complement.
AGATGTGGTAGCGCAGTGGCGTCATGGTTGATACTGTGGCCTCGCACCTCCAGGGTCAAGGGTTCAGTGCCTGCCTCTGGTCTGTGTGTGTACCCTCAGGGTGCATGCAATGTTTACTTTAATTGAAGTTCTGTTAAGGGTAGAAAAGGGTCATGATTCCTATCTATCCATCTTTGGGACAGTCCACCATCAGACTGACCAATCAGAAATGTCTTAAATATGGGTCTGTTCCAGTCTGAAAAAAAAAAAAGGAAACAGTCATGGTAATGGCAACACATTTTGGTGCATGCATTTTTATCATAAAACAGTGGGTGTCTACTTCTTGCATGTGTTTGTATACTGAGAGGGGTTGAATAAGTGTAGTGAATAAGGAGGAGGAGTGTGTAAACACGTGAGAATGTGAGTGCTTAGTGTTGTGTGCGCCTGCACCTGTCCCTCTCCGTCTCGCTGCTCCGTCCCACACACACACACTGGGACAGGACACACCGGGGGTTGAAAGGCAACGGGAAGGAAGGCGCGAGCTGGGTGGCACGCGTCTGCAGACTACTACACGCTTATGGAACAGGAGATTGCATCAATGTCTTCGTGCTACAGTCTGGATTTCCTCCCCAGTATGATGGTGGAAGGCGGGCTGCTGAGTCCAGCCGAGCGGATGTGAGTGCATGCGAATTTTTTCCCTTTCCGAGCACGTGCACGGCTGGATCGCAGAGCCGTTAGAGCGGATCTCAGACAGAGAGCACGGGATCCTGTGCGCTTTATGGGGCGTGCATTGCAGCTCGAGGTCGGACGGTCCGGGGTTTAAGATCGAGTGCGGGATTGCATTGGGCGCGGTGTGTGTGTATGCGCTCTTCTTCTATTCTTTATACTGTAAGAACGTGAACACATGCGCTATGAGCGCGCGTGCAGCATTAACCCGAAACGTGCAGCGTGCTCCGCCCATCTGTCTCGAGCGCCTGAAGCCGGTTTATTCACATTTATATTAAAAATAAATAAATACACACGGTATACTAACAATGTTATGAACTCTTTTATATACCAGGATGTGAAAGGTGTTAATTAAACACCTCGTGGTGTTTTTATTTTTTAATGCACGTGTGATCATGCAGTGCTGGGTTGTGGGAGAGTTCATGACAAGCATGTGACCCTGATGGCTACTTGCGCGCGCGCACCACTGCACGGCTCCGGGGAGGAGACGAGCACGCGCCCTCGCTGTTAAAGCACAGGAATGCGCGCGCACATACTCTCTCTCTCTCTCGCTCACTCACGGAATCGAAGCTGTTCCGAATTCGATTGGCTACGTGTCGAAATCAGATTACTGCACGCGCGTAATTCAGTTACGTTTCAGGCCCGAGAACAAAGGAGTTTGGTGCGCGCGAGCTGCTTACTGTCACTGTCCTGCTTCTGTCTGCTCTTCTTAAAGCACTGAGCACCGTCTCTCTCTCTCACACACACACACACACACACACACACACCTTCGTTTCCTTAGATTTTCTCTATCTATCTATCTATCTATCTATCTATCTATCTATCTATCTATCTATCTATCTATCTATCTGACTTTGTTTAGCTAGCAAGCTAACTCACTCCCTGTCTCTCTCTCTCTCTCTCTCTCTCCCTGACACACTGTTTGTTTCCTTCTACTTCTCTTTATTTCTCTCTTTTCCTCTTTTTGACTTCTGTCTGGGTCATTTTATTTGTCTGTCTGCCCTGATATTTGTCTCTCTTCCTTGCTCTTTGTATCTCTTCTCTCTTGTATGTCTTTATGTCTATCTCTTCTGTTTTAATATCTATCTATCTATCTATCTGTCTATCTATCTATCTATCTATCTGCCTGTCTTCCTATTTCTTTTTCTGTCTGTCTCTCTTTCTGTTTATCTCTCTCTCTCTCCCTCCCCTCGCTCTGTATTTCCTAAGAGTGGTCAGTACAATAGTGCTCTGTGTATAAGATGCACACTTGTTCAGCCTTGTCCCAGATGCCTCAGATCAGCCGAGACATGATGAGTGACCGTCCTTTGCACTGCAGTTACATCTAGCCAAAAAGTAATGGAAGTCTGGGAAGATTCCACCGAAATCGCATGATCTAATCTAGTTAACGTTCTATGTGCCATTCTTTGGTGATGTTACACAGACTTTCGATTGTGCATCAGGAAACTACATGACCAGCTGAAAATTAATAAAACTAAAAAACGGAGCTAAATGTCGGGAACGTTACAGGGGCAGCCTTTGTGGACAACTGGACGCATCTTTCCATCAGTGTAATTTGGCATTGTCCACGGTTACACTGCACCATCCGAAGTATGACAGATTTGTAGCAGAAGGCTGGAGGTGATTTAGGCCCTGTACTAAATGGCGTATCATTTTTAAGGATTCTAAAGGAATCTCACCAGTGCCGTCACTGTGCCTTTTAACTGATTCAAAGCAGATGTAACTGCACTCTCTTACATTAAACCTCTTCAGACTGTGAATGTGGGCCAAGAACAAAGGATTGTGTATATAAAACCACTGCATCAGACTCAAGGAAAGCATGGACCAAAGTGCCTACTTGGACATTAGACGTTAGTACACAATTTGGGACAGGGCCTTCATGTTACAGTGAGATAAATAATGTTCTGGAGCAATTATCTAACAATTTGTGGATATTTGCAGCAAAGGTATCTCTCTGTCTGTCCATCCGTCCATCCTTCCAAACATCTTTGAGGTTTTTCTTTAATTCCTTTTTGTTGTTTTTACTATTTATGTATTCATCTATTTATCAACACACACACACACAGGAGACAGGTTATGGGCCAGCATCCATCTGGCGTGCGTTTCCGGAGAGCAAGTGAATGCTCGCTAATCTCTCTCTTTACTGTGTGATAAGCTGCTCACCTCTCCGCTAGGGAAAACAACACACACCCAGACACACACACACACACACACACACACACACACACACACACACACACACACACACACACACCACAAAAATGATGAATGTAAAACATCTGGCTCTTCAAAAGCACTTGAATTGTCACACTGTACACTTTAACAGCCACTTCTAACTTGTTTCTATTGTGTTTTTCCTTTTTTTTTACCTTTAATTCTCCGCCGTTGTGTTCTCGAACGCGTGCATCGGTTTGAAGTCTTTTGACTTCAGTAGCTTTATTCTAGATTAGTTGACTCTCTTTAGCAGAAAAAGAATGTTTGTCTGAGGCTTGGAGTGTGGGTCAATCATGAGGTTATATTTAAGGTTTATTATTGTGTGTTTATAGTTGCTAAGAAACTGATAAACCCCATGACAGGACCGGAGAATGACTCCACTGTTTATCATTTACTGAATTTATTATGAACTGTTAGTTTATGTATAGAACCATATACAAAGCGAACAAGCTTGATGCACAAGTGATCAGTGTGATGCGTTCTCATTAGTATTGTTTTTCTGCATCCGATTGTTCTGGGATTGGTATAAATCTGTCATTTCCCATTTGTCATGGAAGGCAATTGACTCAGAACAAACCAGTATAGATCAGGAGAGGAGGATTTACCACATTCTGTATTTGTTCAGCCAGATTTTGAGAGAAAACAAGCGTCTCTTTTGGCAGATGGTTTTTATTCAGCACAGACTCCAATCCAAACATTTGAGAGATAAGAGTTAATTGACAATGCCATCTTGAGCCTCAGGTGGATTCCATCAGCTGGTGAAGTGCTGAAGCCAGGACATTCTTTAATGCCAGAAAATGTGATTACTTAGAAAAGCTACAGCTACAGTTTGAAAAGAAGATTTTTTTTTTTTACGGCACATCAAAATTGACCACATTGCCCTCGCTGTACCCAGCTGTATTTTTAATTTCTTGTTACTGGGGTGGTGCCATCTTTTGGCAGGCATTCTTTATCTCCGGAAATTCTTTTAGAGCAACTCAGGCCCCAGTATAGTACTCCTCCAAATGGTTGAGATGTTGGTTCATGGTAAAACATATTAACAATGTGTCTTTGTGGGTGAAAGTGTATGGGTATATGTGCAAAGTATTTATATAGTTCAATTGCTTGCAATTAAAAAAGCATGTTATAAAAAAAACATCATAATTTAATGCATTTTTTAAGCATAGCATACTTCAACCAATTGGTAGAGATGGCTCAGTCAGGTTAAGTTTAAAACACATATTTACGATAAAATGTAAATCCTCACAATGTGTTCTACCTAAAAGTTGAGCAGAGAGTTACACACATTTGAAAAGTAAAATCAGACATTTTTAAAAAGTATTGCGTTATTTTAGGATGTTCAGACAGACACATATGAAACATGCGTTCATCGCATTCAACAGTTTTATTATTTTTTTTACATATTTGCCAAAAACGTTTGTACCTACAATTATATTTAATATTCATAAATATTAAAACTTATGCTGTGAAAATGTCACAAAATGGTTCACATGCAGCTGCAATTTAGAGGATGTAAATGTCTGAGTCATATTATACAAGAAAATACAAGAATACATAAACACACAGGTCATTGGGACTAAAAAAAACAACCGGACTTGACTGATGGACTTTCAGAAATGTACACATTTCCAAACATGAGAAGTGTTTTTGAAAACTGTAACAGACTGAGGTTGGCCCATGTGTCACCTCAACACACACTTCAAGGGCGACTTTGCTATCCTCAGCACTAACATCATCCATCTAGCTTACACGAGTTGACTCGACGGGATTTGTTAGTCATCGCCGACAGCCTATGAGAGAATCTGCTCAGATAGAGGTGTCCGACGAATTCGGCTACTGGCCCAAAGGATGCTACAAGGATGCAGCAACTAAATAGAACTCGAAACGATACCGCAGTCGAATGTCGAATGCCACGGAGTGCAAAAAAACTGTGCAGGGTCTTCAGTTTGACATCCCAGCTGCCTCGCCTTCAGTTGCTGCCGTGGGGATGAGGGGGCTTTCGGTTGCTCTAGTCGTAAGTTTGTGAGAAGATGAACTTTGCGCTTCACAGCATGAGTCGCCAGTTGCATCTGTTCAAAAGAGAGTGTGAGAGAAAAAGAGAGAGAGCAAAGTCTACACTTAACAACAGCTGGTTCGTTCCAGAAGTGGCAAAATGATAGAGGGTTGGGAAAAGATGAGTAGGAGGAGGACTTCATCAGTGTGTATGTTTGGAGAATGATGTGCCTAGCTTGAACATAACCCATTACACACACACACACACACACACACAAACATCCTAAAAAAACTGAAAAACGGCATTACTGATGTGCTTTCTTCTGCTTTTGGGAATTTCACATTTTATTTTTAATGTATGGATGCAACTTTTTCATCTCTCGCGCACACACACACACACAAGCGTGCACACTCACTCTCTCTGGTCACGTACACACTGAAGTATGTGCCGTTGAAAAGCTTTAAAGTGTTTGTCGGTGCTCTATTTACTCGCTGTTGAATTTTCCCTCTCGGCCTTAGGGATAGAAGAAAAAGTCCTCGCTCATCAGAAGTCTCGCTGATGGAGGAATCGTTTCTATGCCGTAGAAAATTTTCTATGGCGTGCTCATGATTGTATCATTGACTGTAGTCACATTTTACAGCAGGATAGGAATCACCAGGGACAACCTAGGTCCAGATTTGATTTATACACATATTTGATTGAAATGTTCTGTTTTAATATAATAAAAAAAAAGAAATTCCAGATTTTATTAAATAGATGGCTCCTCCCAAACATAGGACGCTGTGCTGCCTGCTAATGTGTGCATAGATTAAAGCGCACCACATGTAGGATTAATGACCATCACGTGTTTGCTCCGAACCACGTGACGCCAGCCAGCCGCATCTTTATTGAACTGCTCGCTCATGCACCTTTGGGGGCGGCGTAACACACTCGGAGGACAGCGCTATCCGCTCCTTCTGATTGGGTGAGCTCACAGACGCCCCTGATTGGCCGTAGAGCCGTGATTAATGTTGGAACACTAAGTACCTCTCATCCCTCCCCTCTGAGAGAGCTCAGCCAATCAGCTCTCTCTAGACCTCCGGCTGTGAGAGGTTACAGCATCACCCGGGAATCGAACCAGCGATCTCCGGATGATGGGACGAGCGCTTTATGCCACTGCGCCACTCGAAGGCCAAATGACCAATTTTAGACAAAAAACTAAATGAAAGTTGCCTGGTTTTGCACGCAAAAGAGAAGCAGGTGTAACAGTCGAATTCCTCGAATGAAAGAACTCTAGGTGGTTCTACAGGATACTTAGTAAAACTTTGTAGCTTATTTCCTTATAAAATTCTACCTAAGACTAAAGGGTCTGTTCTCCCAGTGCTTGAATGGTTTCCTCCGGGGTTTTCTGGTTTTCTCCCACAGTCCAAAGACATACAGATTAGGCTCACTGGTGTTCCCAAAATTGGCCACAGTGTGTGAGTGTGTGCATTTGTGCCCTTCGACAGATTGGTACCTCATCCAGGGCGAACCCCACATTGTGCTGAAGTTTCCTGGGGTAGTCTCCAGGCTTCCTGTGCCCCTGTACAGGATAAGCGGTATAGAAGATGAAAGAATGAAAGAATGAATGATTTGTGAGTCTGATGAATTGAACATTAATCTCCATGTTAAATGTAATGTGAAAATGAAATTCTGGAGTAGCGAGATTCTCCCGGTCTTAGTTCTAGAGCAGCAGTTTGCACACGAGGTCAGGTCGGGTCGGGTATGTTCTCGTGATGTCGCTCTGTTGCTAAAATAAGATCGGCTTCAAATCTTTCCGACCCAATTAGCGCTTCGCTTCCCTGCAAGAGGACTGCTGACAGATACATGCTTGTGATATTTATTGTTGCTAATTCATAAAGCAGTATAATAAGCTCTGCAGGTGATGAAACGGGCTCACTGCTCCTCTCTGAAAGTCTTTCATTCCAGACATGCGGCTTTTAAACGTCGCGATGAAACCCGAGTTTGCTGGCCAAGCGCTGCGTTTCTGTCAAATCTGTTTCGAGCTTTGTTATAGAACCGCTGCCGGTGGTTCATTATTTTTCATTTGCGCTGCTTTATTATTTTTTTATAGCATGTAAGTAAAATATGATTTCGCCCCTTTGGGTGTAATTTGCATACGAGTACAGTATGTCAGCTGATGTCCTGATGACTCACGCTGATCGGCTCATACACTCCTGGCCTTGGGTGTTCCTCCTCTCTTTTCTCTCTCTCTCTCTCTCTCTCTCTCTCTCTGCTTGCCTTCTCACAATTCAATTCAGTCTATTCAAATTCAGTTCAATTCAATCCACCATAGGTTTATTGGCATCACTGTGTGTAGGACAATATTGCCAGGACATGAGAGATATGATTTGGAAACAATAACACTCCCCTCTCTCTCTCTCTCTCTCTCTCTCTCTCTCTCTCTCAGTAAGATTCCTTTGTAGTGTTTACTCTCTCGCCTAAAATCAAGGCCGGCCTTAGACTCTGAAAGCCTCAGTAGTCTTACATCTCCACCTTTCCTTCATTGTCTTTCTATGCTTTTCAAACCTCTCTCTATCTCTCTCTCTTTCTCAACTGGCACATACACACTTTCATTCTCTGCCTCACTGCTGCTGCCTCTTCCTAGAGCTCTCATAATCGCTCTCTGCATCCTCTCTCTCTCTCTCTCTCTCTCTCTACTCTCTCTCTCTCTCTCTCTCTGTGCGTTAAATGTTTTTCTCGTCGCAGGCAGCTCTTCAGAATGAGAGCTCATTATTTGCAGCTAGAGGGAGTGGAATGCGGGATTATGGGAGACGTTTTAGTTCTTATTTCTGCTGCCAGTTTATAAAGCAACCATTGCAGAGCAAAAGAACACACACACATGCACATACACTTGTGTTATCATCTTTCTAGGGTGTTTCTATTAACCTGAGTATAACTGCTGCTAAATTATGCTCCGTGACTCGTTTTTTTCCAGTGTAAACTGTGTATTTCTGCCATCATTGGGACATCGAGTCCTCACACAATGAAACTCAGCTGTTCCTTACATGTGAACGTGTTGTCACGCGCACACACACACACACACACACACCTCATAGGCTGCTGAACCAGTGCTGTTTCTAATTGCCTCCGTGCCCCCCACCGTTCTCCCATGAGCTGTTTCCTGCCTGTGATGGCACCTTCATTAAAGCCTAGACACACAGTCACATTCACACACACACACACACACACACACACACACACTGCTCCAGTCACATAGCTGTTTATCACAGACAAGGTGCCAATGTCTGATCTCGAACATTCCCCGTCTTTCCCCTGCAAAACTATTCACATACTCAACCCAAGTCATCATCATCATCATCACCATGACAACCCAAGTAATACAATCTTGTAAATAATACATAAACGTATTAACGCTAGCTAAACCCGTAAATATTAACATCCTCTTAATTGTCTGTAGGTGTATCAATCTGGATTCCGTTAATCTCTACCCCGTCAATAACAGCGCGCTAATTATTCATGGCGTTCCTGAGCTCATGTGATTTGGAAAATTGGAATTAGTGCTCTCCTTCTAGTGTGTTTAATTGAGCTTGGATATTCTTGGGGGAGGAATTAGGGGCCGCAAATGTCACCCATTTTTCTTAACAAATATTGAACACGTTAAAACTCGTTTTTTTTTCTTTCTGCACTTTATCCCTTTAATCATAGGGGTCAACACATCGAATCATTTCATCTGCAAGATTTGGCACAGGTTTTTATATTTCTTTTGGGATATGCACCACGTGCAGCATTGTATGGGGTGTAAAGATAAGGGTCTTGACCAAGGACCCAACAGTGGCAACCCGGTGGTGGCGAGGCTCAAACCCCCAACCTGCCAATCATCAACTCGGAGCCTCTACTGTCTGAGTCTCAGTTTAAGTTTTATTTAAACAGTTGTAGCACCGTAATCAACAAATTTGTCATACATTTATTTCAAATTAATGAAGCACAAATAGTTTTAACAAACAGATTTTGATCAAATTGGAATTGTATTAGTCGCATATTGGAGTATAAACAGTACGACATGCAGGGGGAGATGTTTATTCCACTGTTTGTGACACAAAAAATCTGAATTATAATATAATATTTTAAATTTAAACTCAAAATAACAGGTAAAGTGTATTACTTGGCAACAAATTGTAAAAAAAAAAAAAAAAAAAGTAAGTGTAAAATATTGAAATATATAATAAAAGGGTAAGGAACGTATCTCAACGCCTGACATGCAAGTGCACCATCTTGTGGCACACAAGCTCATACATATGTTTTGCAGAATATTTCTCTGTAGCTCATATCAGTTAATGCATTTTCAGTTGCTGAAATTCTTACGTAAGACGATGTCGTGTTTTACAGGGAATATCATGAATGAATGCTTGGTAGAACCCAAGGATCTACTGTAGATAGAACAAAGCAGTTTACTGGTCATTGCAACACACAGATTTACATTGCTGTACCAGATGCTTTGTAATAGGCCTGTAGCTACGAGGATCCGTTATCATGTTTGTAATTCTTGTTGCTGTGATCTGTGGAATATTTGAATAATGAAAATGTTCCCAAAGGCAAAAAGTAACAGCTTTCACAGTGAGAGCAAACTCTCGCATCTGATTATGTAACGGTTTGGCTCAGTAGAAGGATGTGCTAATGTTTTAAAAAGGTTCCCCTGAACCCGATCTGATGCACTGCATTGCGTCAGTGGTCATGGTTGTAACAGAGAGCTGAGGGTGAAAGCCCCGCCCCCTCTGGCCAGTCCTGATGGTGATGAGTTTTGAGTGGAGTGTATCGTTTTAGTTTAGACTCGCCCAACTCTGCCTCTCTGTCTGTCTTCCTCACTTACTGTCAGTTGAAACTAGTTAAAGGTTGAACGTGCAATGCCAATTTGATTGAAAGGAAAGAAAGAATGAGATCTATCTGTCAATCTGCGTGTGTGTGTGTGTGTGTCTAAATTTGTCAGTAAATGGAGCGGTTATATAAGAATGCAGCACTCTATGACTCTTTGCTACAGGGACTTTGATGATTGGGTAATCAGAGAAAGATAAATGTGCGTGTGTATGTGTGTGTGTGTGTCTGTATGTGTGCGTGTGTATGTGTGTGTGTGTGTGTGTCTGTATGTG
>JAQQZT010000004.1:15152936-15169994 GCA_030068275.1 Clarias platycephalus | reverse complement strand
TATATATGCCAAATTCCCAGTGTTGAATTAACAATTATCAGCCAGAGTGTTTATACCAAAATTGTCAAAATGTACTCTGAAAGTGTTAATTTTGTTGTGTAGATACTGTAGATAGTAGAGATGGGAATCACCAGGGAGCACCCGATACGATATCACGACACCTAGATGCTGATTTTATAAGGATCACACCTTTATAAATATCATAATTCAATAGTATTTTTAACAATTTTAACCAAACTTTGCAACTAATTTCCTCCTATGACTGATTATAAACACTCTGGGTGATCATTGTTAATGGGAATTACACGAGTTAACACTAGGAATTTGGGCATTTATATACAGTATTATACAGTATATAAATTAAAAACTAGTTTGTTTCTTTTTTGAGTAAAATTTGAGTTCAAATATCATGATCGACCACTGAATCTATTTTTCTCCAATCTCTGATGGATGGATAGATAGATAGATAGATAGATAGATAGATTCTTTTTTCTATTTGTGTCTGCTATCTTTTCTTTAGCCCTCTGTCAGCCTCTGTGTCATTCTTGCTCTTTTCCCATATCAGATTTCTTTCTCTACGGTTCTCTATGTTTTTTTTTGTTTTTTTTTGGTCATATTTGTTTCAAATATCCTCATGATGACAATTTAGTAAAACGAGAACATGACCTAGAAAAAAAACATGAACGTGAAATACTTGTACACAACATACTCAAAACACTCACTCGAGGGAATAAAATAATTAAATCATGCTCTAGAATTCCTCAAAACGATGGAACTAAACACTAGGCAGTGTTAACAATATATCTCCATATCGCATCCTCTGACTGGAATAAAGCTTAATTAGCGGACGCTTATACTTAAGGATGTGAAGACGATCTGATGCCGTGATAGAGACGGCGTTATTGATACCGTCTCTCTATATATGCTTGCCCCAAGCAAATAAATTCATAAAAAAAGGGGGAAATTAATTCTGTCTCTTGCACACGCATTAGCATTTTGATCGCTCTATGTACTAAAACATGGAGACTATATTTATTTATTTAATTTTTTAATTGTTGATGATGGTTAAGTTTTATAAGTGAACGTGTCATTCAGTATATAAAACTTTTGAGATTTAATAGTACTGAGCTACTAAATAGTTAAACAATAGTATACACCCTTGTTGATGCCAGTCTGGATTTTCAATGTTAAAAAAGCCCCAGTGAACTACCAAAATACATGCAACCCAAAAGCAAAGAACCACAAATCAAACCCACCAAATAGACACAGCTGTGAAGATCTTACTACCAGCCATTTATTACTTGCTAATATAATATCGCTCCAGCATGTCGACTAAGTGAGTCTGTTTATTTGAATGTCAGACGGCGTTTGATTTAGTCAACAAAAATACCAACTATTGTGTCGCATATCTTAAAGAAAAATCCCTTCACATCAATGCAATGTTTACTAGTGAGCATTCTGTCAAATATCTAACAAATTGACCAAGTTTTTTGTTAGAAGGCAGGGGCTGGCACAAAGAGCAGCCACTTGAGATTGTTGACCAGCCCAATGTTTGGTGTTGAGGCTTGACCTTAAGATCCATAACCTGGAGTCTCAACCGTTGAGCCACCATTGAGTCAGCTATGGCACCGTGTCAGCCTGAACTTGCTTGGACTAGGTCTGGACTGGCTCTAGGGCACATCAGTGTGGGAAGTGAGTGTGTTGACTGGTGACGGTTCCACTTGACCATGAAGATGGTCTTGGACTCGGGTGATGCAGACAGCTGTTCTCTGATGGCTTGTAAGTTAAGTCGCTAAATAGTTCAGGACAGAAATTCTCACAGTTTCGTACCTGAGTCACCACTAACCAAAGTGGACTTTATGTTTACTTTCAGCCTCGTAGCACACAAATCAATCCCTGCTCCCTGATATCACCCAAATGAGGATGGCTTCCTTTATAAGTGGTTCTTGTTCCTCTCAAGGATTCTTTCTGTTGCCATCTCAGGGAGTTTTTCCTTTCCACCGTCACCCTTGGCTTGCTCATCAGGGACAATCTGATAATTATAATGTACTGCCTTGCACCTTCAGGGCCGGGGTTCGATTTCCATCTCAGGTCTGTGTGGATGGAGTTTGCATGTTCTCCCTGTGCTTGGTGGGTTTCCTCCGGGTACTCCGGTTTCCTCCCACAGTTCAAAAACATGCTGAACAGACTAATTACCCGTAGTGTGTGAATGTGTGTGACCTGCGATGGATTGGCACCATGTCCAGGATGTACTCTGCCTTGTGCCCAAAGTCTCCTGGGATAGGTCTAGGCCTCCTCTGACCCTGTACAACATACACGACACATTAACATATGTCCCCACATTTGTATCAAAAGTATTTCCTTTTTGTAAAGCCGCTTCGAGACAATGGCCCCTGTCAAAACCGCTATAGAAATAAAATGTAATTGGATTGAATCTTGGCACCTTGGCAGTGCTTCCGCTTGAACAAACCGCCTTCTGTTTTGAAACCTTAACCATCGAGTCATCACAACCAGATCTGGGATTCCCAACATTCAAATAGGATCTCCTTAAACCACGCTGCTGCTGAATATCTATGTGTGATTCACACCTGTGATGTCATGAGGCAGCCATGACTCTTGGGTCTGGATGTGTGAATTGGTGTGAAATTGGTGGGATAAACATGCTAGGACAGCGTTCTTAATATCAGAGATAGCATCAGAGATCTGATCTGTTCTGAAACGGTTGTCGCAGGTTGACGTAGACAGCCTGTGTAACACGTTCACAGCATGCTTACCTATGAAATGTAGGCTAAAACAGCCGTGTAATGGGGAACATATCGCCCTGTCTGATACACTGAATCCATCTTGACCCTGACCAGGATGAAGCGATTATAGAAATGGAGTGATTGATGAATGAATGGATGAAGGAATGAATGAATGTTACTGACCAACACAAGTAGGAGAGATATCCAGCTGTGCCAGGAAAAGAATCCAGAGTCAATACGGTGTGGAATTTATTACATAAACCTTCAAATAATCCCAGTTAGCTCAGATTATGAAATGTTAAGTGGACATTTTGTTTGTTCATAAGAACATGGGATTTAATATTCAACATCACTAACAGTGTCAGAGGAGGCCATACAACTTGTATTTTCTGACAAATTGGACCACGTACCTTATTTTTAAAAGATGCTCTGGTTCTGATCTGATTCTGACAAACTCAGCTCGGTTCAGATCTGTTCTGAGACCTGCAGTGCCTCCTGACATTTTGAAGACATCACACACACACACACACTTTTCATGCTGACCTTTGAAGCTCCCTGAATTGCTGCTGAAGACACTTTTGATCAAAGTTTTATTCACCCAGCCTCGTGAATCTGCACCGAAATGAATCAGCAGGAATTTTTCAATTACTGCTTGTGCTATTCTTTTAGCCGTTCTCACTTTCAACATCTCCCTCCGTGTTTTTTTTTCTTTCTTTTACACATCTCTCTCACTTTTTTTTTTTTTTTTTTCTCCTTTGCTGGATTCAGTATCGTTCAGTAGACATCATCATCATGCTGACAGGTAATTAAGGAATTAAAAGATGGATAATCTCCCCTTCTCTCTTCTTCTTTTTTTTTGTCTATTCAGTAACGGCACAGCTGGGAAGATGAACGGAGCTCTGGAGCATTCGGATCAGCCGGATCCGGACGCGATTAAGATGTTCGTGGGTCAGATCCCTCGCTCCTGGTCTGAGAAGGAACTGAAGGAGCTGTTCGAGCCGTACGGGGCTGTCTATCAGATTAACATCCTGAGAGACCGCAGTCAAAACCCACCACAGAGCAAAGGTACACACAAACACAAACACACACACACACACACACACATACAATGTGATCGCCAAATGTCTTGTTGTTTAATAATAATATATGGTAAGCATTTATACCTTAATTGTTAACTTATTATAAATTGTTTATGAAATATTATATATATATATATTTATTTATTTATTTATTTATAAAGATATATCAAGGCCAGTTATTTGTATTGCGTTTAAAGTTTTTAACCTCTTGACACCTCAATGTCCTCCCATCACACCATGACCATGTTATATCCCAACTACACAGTCCATATCTCCTTGTATGATCCTCATATGATTACAGTTAGATATAATTATTTTGTGGACATTAATTAATAAAGTTCAGAGGCTAATAGAGGGAAACAGCGATGAGAATTTGCACTGTACGCAACACTAGAGTCCAGGGATCATGATGGGGATATAATGGCAGGATTGTCACTATTGAGCAATGTCTGTAAGTTGTACATACAAAAAAAAAAAAGTCTGACAATCTTACACTAATATTAATTATATATACTCATTATCATATAATAATAATAATATTAAAATGCCTTTAGCTTTAATTACGGTCTTGGTGGTCAGTTCATGCGAGTTCATGTGAGTCCTCATCACATAGTGTGAGTGGAAATGCTCTTACTTTCACTTATTAAGCGTAGAATGCGATTTCCAAGTGATCGCCATTCCCAGTTTTTCCAGACCACATCTCTATAGCGAAAAGAACAATCGTTCCAGGTATTAATAATGCTTTTTAACTCATTTCAAATCTCCGTAGTTGTTCCCTTTCCTTGACGCAGGTTACTAATTTGATCTTTTTGAAACTGCATTTTTTTGGGGGGGCGTGGCAGTGCGTTTTAACGTCATATATCACACTATAACAAACATGGCCAGTTACATGTGTCCAGTGTTCTGTGTTTCAGCCATATCGCTCAACTAAAGTAAATTGTAGTGAAGTTAAGTGTAGTTAATAAAGCCGAAATAAGATACGACGTTATAATTATGGATGGACAAATCAAATGTCGCTTGCGGATTAAGATCCCTTTCTAAAAAAAAAAAAAAAAAACACTTGAAAGTGTTTGAGCTCTCAAGCGGCGCACCAGAAACGAATTCCATTCCCGGGTGATCCACATCCGTCCGTAGCCGGGAGCTTAGAGAGAGCCTTGGCCTTGCTCTCTTTCTCAAGGGGAGAGAAAGCATATTTTTCACTCTCACATCAGTCATAGTGTCAGTAGCCAATCAACACAAGCAGAACCTGTGTCCCTGTTTGGAATTAAAGCAATCGGAAATACAGCCCTAGCAACACCTCCCTCTCTGGTCCTATTGAAAGAAGATCCTGCATCGTGTAGGCGAGGGAATGAAGACATTCGTGATGATGCCCGTTCAGGTTTCATGCACCTCGTCGAGTCGATCCTCGCGGCGTTTAAATCATATCGATCATTCCCAATTAAACGCTGTTAGGATCAGTCTCAGTGTGATTACTGATTACTCGCAGCAGTGAACGTGAAGGTGTTTTATTGAACAATGAGCGGTAAATAAATGTAGCTTGGCATGTTTTTATAGCTTGAGTAGAGATAATCGTTAGCAGGGAAAATCTTCCCGTCTTGCTTTTTTTTTTTTTTTTTTCCACACACACACACACGCGCACACACGCGCACACACGCGCACGCACAGAGCTTGTTTCTTGCAGACTGCTCATATCGCGGTCATGTTTGCTGCTTGTAAAGTCACGTGTCGTTCAGGACGTCTTGTGATGTCATGTGACCAGTCAGGGTCATCGTCTTTGAGACAGAAGGGTTATGAGGAAACTGTCTGATATAATCACTGCAGGAACGAAGACAGTGAAAGTCTGAACTTTCACTGAAATTGAATAAACAACTCTGGCAGGAAGTGACATCATCACGTCATTTTATTTGCTGAGGTTCGGCGCTAGCATTAATCAAGTTTAGCATTCATTGTGGTAGTAGACGGTCCTCACAAGGATAGTAAGACAAGAATGTGTGTGTGTGTGTGTGTGTGTGTATGTGTGTGTGTGTGAAGGTAGCTGTAATGAAGACATAGAATATAAATGTACCCAGAAGAGGGAGAGGCATAAATTGTTTATCTGAGCTGGACTGCAATTTAAAATGCATGTGCGCGCACACACACACATGTATGCGCGCACACACACACACGGGGAACAGGTCGCCCTCTTGTCAATTGATTGATCTGAGATCGGAGCAGTGCAGCTGTGTGTCTCTTTACAAAAGATGTATTCCTCGCTGCCTTTGAAGTGTATAATAGATACACACGCATGCAGAAACAGGGTGAATAAATGGTATAGTGTGAGCTTTTCAGTCCCGCGCTGTTGCACGATACAGGTGTCTGGATGTGTGTTGCATCTTCGAAGGTCTGGGAGAACCCTATTATGCTAATGTATTAAAATATATTCGGATTTCACCCTCTGTGTGTGTGTGTGTGTGTGTGTGTGTCAGTGTGAGAGTGTGTGTGTTTCTATATCTTGGTGGGGATCAGATGTCTCCAGAATGTAGGCATATGTGAAATATATCTGTTCATCAAAAAAAAAACCTTTTTCTAAATTTTTTTTTTCTTTCAAAAACCAGTAACCCCCCCCCCCCCCCCACCCAAAAAAAAAAAAAACTATGCTGATATTTGCTTTAGTCACCGAGTTTAAGGTTAAGGTTTAATTTAAGCATAGCTTAGCATTAATTAGCAATGTTCAGCTCAGCAGGGGATGTTTTATTAATCAAGGAATTCTAACAGACAGTGTTGTTGCTTTACCCCACCGTCTCTCCAGAATTTGTCCTGTGTGAGGCGAGTTTGAAAGGAAACTTTGATTTGGTTTAGACAAGCTGAAGCAAGAATAACATAGCTGTAACGCACATGTAAGAACGCAGCAGCCATAACAGCACACTTGTAATAATACAGCTGTAACAACTCACTCATAACATCTCACCTGTAATAACGCAGCCATAACAACAGAGCTGTAACATTTCACCTGTAATAACTCTAACACAACGCATTCATAACACTAATCCTTTAGAAGCACAACAATAACACACTCCTAACACATCTGTGTAATAATGCAGCCAATACAAGACAACTTTATCATCTAACCTAGAATAACACCGCCATAACACACCTGTAATAACACATCTGTACAGTATATATCTGTATATATAACACATCTGTAATAAAACAGCTAAATAACACATTTAATAACATCTGTTATAACAGCTAAAATCGCACATCTGTAATAACAAAGCTAAAATAACACATCTGTAAAAATGAAGCTGAAATAACACACCTGTAATAACACACCTGTAATAACACATCTGTAACACACCTGTAGCAGTACACCTGTAACAACACACTTGTATAATGCAGCTATAACAACACACCAATCTTCTCCTTTATTTAAATGTTTAGAGTTATACTGCACTGTATGTGACCTAGACCACGGCTGAAGTGAATTCCTTTCTCCGCGTTCCTGCATTTTTTATTTTATTTTTTTACATTCCTGTCATTCAGCATTTTATTCAAGTTGAAAAGCAGAAGTGGAACCTGTATGAGAGATGTCACCGATTCAATTAAATCTAAACCAAAAGTCTTATGCACTGTTCAGTCCAGGACATGACATTGAGCTAGAGCAAGCCTCGGTGTTCGCTTTTTGTTATTAGCTTACCTTGGCGAGTGATGTATATTTTCATCCTCAAACAGCACACCTAATAATCAGTGTTCTATATATCTGTCCAAAGCAAACATATAAACTTATAATAGTTAAAAAGGACTGCTTTATCTTCTCTCGATTTGAGATTTCTAGTCTAGTCTTTCTATAGAGCCCCTTTCAGACACACACTCCTTTTCATTACTCTGATAGCATCTGAACATGTATGCTTCATGTCTGTGTGTGTGTGTGTGAGCAGCCTGGTCATGTTTCTGTAAATTCACGACAACTGACTTACTGCGTCAGACCTTTGCACCGTTTATGGATGACTTTCAACAAAGTCTGACCAGAGTCTGAGCAGCGTGCAGTAACGTTTACAGACAGACACAATTGTGATGAACTGAAATTGTAACGTTTTTTGCTGTCAAATGATTAAAATGTTTAATCTTAGTCAAAGTCTGTGATTAATCACGATTAATCACAACTTAAAAATACTCTGATTGATTCGTATTGTGTCATAAATGTACAATGTTAGAATAAAGAAATGCATGACAAACTGGTTTGAGGAAACAGATGATGCAGTGTTAAATTAAAAGCTCTCGAAGAGCCTTGATTGAGATCATGGGACGCCATTAGGGTCAAACTCGGTCGTATGATTAAATTGCGTTAAAGTTGTAGATTAATCACACATGTTAACTCGTTAATATTGACAGCTGTGGTAGTGTTACGAATGGTGGGTCTAGGAAGTGGCCATGTTAAAGGGCTACTTTTCATCATCCTGGGATGGAAAATCATGGGTGGGTGATTTATTGGGTGGGTGGGGATCTTGTCAGTGTGATCTGGCAACCCTGACTGCAATCTTATACCATATCCGGAAGCAGCTTGTTTGTCTGTAATGAAGATTTGGGTTCGTTTTGGATTCTTGAGCAGAATTAAACACTCCAGAAAATTTCTGGAGATTGGTTTGTCCTTATACATTACATGTGGATATCTTGTTTAAGTGAAGCCATGAAGAACTTTAAAGTAGACATCAGAATCACTGTATGTCTAAATGACGGAATGCAGTCGCTTTAAACGATGAAGATGGTCGTGTTACGTTGGTGACGTGTGTGAGAGGGGTTAGGATCGGAACCCTACATTTTTTTCGACAAAAGCTACCCCGCTTGTTTGTACAAGTTACAAGGCATAATTAACCAATGTACAATCTTCTCATGTGTCTTGTTGTAATCAAGTTTAAAGTGTAATCAAACAACAATTCCTCTCCGACTAGCAAACGCGGACGCGGTGTCAAGTAAAGGTTAGGATTTGAACTTTTAAAAGGTTCTCGTGCTTTGTTTCCTTGAGCGAGGGAATGAATGGACAATTAGGACGTGCGGCTTGTGATAATTGGTGGTAATTGCGAGACATTCATGGTGAACAATTAACCTTAAGCCTTTAACCGTACCAACCAAAAAAGTTCTCAGACACTATCTCTCTCTCTCTCTCTCTCTCTCTCTCTCTGCAGAGAGAGACGGAGTGTTTGCTCAGCGAGATTGAATTATGACTTATTTGTTTCTGCTGAAGCGTCACAGCCGATTAGAGCAGCCATTAGCTTTGTTAGCTCAGCACCCATGGCCAATTACTCAGTAGACGCAGGTGAAGTGTATGTGTGTGTGTGTGTGTGTGTGTGTACACATTTGTCTTCATCTCTTCATTGGGACGAAGCCCTGGTCCTCATAAGGGAAATGTGTTGAGACATCATGGGGTCCGTAGGTGGGTGACATTGTTTTCAGCATGTGTATGTGACGTGTGTGTGTGTGTGTGTGTGTGTGTGTAGTGGCATTTGCTATTGAAAGAAGTACACAGTTGGCAGACAGGAATGAGACCATGTTTAATTCTCCCCATTCTCTCTCTCTCTTTGTCTTTCTCTGTCACACACACACACACACACACACACACAACACACACAACACACATATCATCTGTGGTGTGTGTGTGGGTGGATAACTGGGCCCGTCAG
This sequence comes from Clarias platycephalus, assembly GCA_030068275.1. Taxonomy (NCBI): domain Eukaryota; kingdom Metazoa; phylum Chordata; class Actinopteri; order Siluriformes; family Clariidae; genus Clarias; species Clarias platycephalus. The sequence continues at coordinate 15,160,514 of JAQQZT010000004.1, read as the reverse complement.
ATTCCCTCTGCAGCAGACATCAGTGATAACATCTGAGCCGAGTCAGTAAACTCACTCCGGATTTGGGACGCGGCCGATCGTTAGTGTCTGTGGTAATTAGCGGCGATTTTGGCTGAGCAGCAAAGAGATTTTCTAACGCTCCTGAAAAGAGCTGGGACTTTTTATAGAGTAATAATTTAAGCTCTTTCAGGAGCGTCTGATCACTGATGCGTGTGTGTGTGCGTGTGTGTGTTCAGGAACATGCAGATGCTCAGATATTACAGTTTGGCCAAAATTTATGCCACGGTCTGGCTTCGTCTGCACATGCAGCTTGCCTGTGTCCTCAGCTCTGATCTCAGATTTGATTGAAATCCACTTGGCATATAACGTATACATTATATGCACAGACACTGATAGATGCTCATGCACACGGCTGTCTGCATTCTGTGTTTAAAGATAGATAGATTCCTAATTGTCTTTGTAAAAGGAGAGAGTATATAGAGTGAATAATAGGGGCAAATATAAAAATATGAATCAGATAGTTCTATTTAATAATATATTGCACTTAACATCAAGCGTGTGAACGGTGTGATCCAACAAGCATATACTCTTTAACTATAACTATAAAAATGTTAAGTAAAATAAGACTGAGCTATTACACGACAGTATTGAACATTAGTTTGTTTAACAGCTATTGTGTCTAATATACAGACTTCGCAGTTGAGATAAATACATAGAATTTCCTTCTGTATTTATTCTTGTACAGTCTGTAATTCATTCGACATAATTTATACACCCACTCATCGTCTATACCGCTTAATCCTGTATACAGGGTCGCTGGGAGTCTAGAACCTATCCAAGGAGACTTAGGGCACAAGGAGGGGGACACCCTGGACGGGGTGTCAATACCTTGCACGGCTCACACACTCATTCACACACCACGGGCAATTTAGGAACACCATTTATGCTTAATCTGCATTTCTTCAGACTGTGGGAGGAAACCCACCAAGCACGGAGAGAACAAGCAAACTCCATACACACAGACCTGACACGGGAATCGAACCTCCATTACACCCTGGAGGTGCCAGGCCACAGTGCTAACCACTAAGCCACCGTGCCGTCCACTTTATACACTTCTATTTGAATTATTTTTTATTTTGGTAACTTTAGTAAATATTGTCAAATTTTATGCTTTTTTTTTTTTTTTTATTTGTAAATTAAATGTTTTTATCACTTTTATTAGAGTATTAGATGTGCCCGCAACTTCGTTCGAATAGAATTTAATTACAAATTAAATTTTTTTTAAATTATTCTTATCACTTTCATTAGAGTATTAGATGTGCCCGTGACTTCACGTGGAATTTAATTGGAACACTCATAAGTGCATATTAAAAATATGTACAGCGCCATCTGTTGAATTAAAAAAAAAAATCAAATTATTCTTTTCAAGGTTTTTTTTTCATGTAATAAGGATGTTTCATTTGAATTTCAAATTAGCATATAATCTCTTCCCGTGGGCTGATTGTGACGAAACAAAGCCTATATGTTACCTCAAGCTCGGCCAAATACACATTTGAAAACTCCATTAAAATCCGTTCTGTATTTTTTATGTGATGCGTGAACAAACAAACAGACAAACAGACAGACACAAAAAAAAAAAAAAAAATCCAAAAACCATCTTGAACCATGTGTTCCATTACTCATCTTACGCATTCCCAAATAATTTTTCCGCAAATATCTTCGACGTCCAGACACGCCAACTCACGCCAACTCAATCGGAAAGGCAAGAACTCCGACGCTGAGCTGTGCGTCTCCTCAGATACAGAAATTAATCACTTTATTACTGTATATGTATAGATTCTATTTTTAAATTTGGTGGTCCTCTCCGGTGCGATTTATTTCTCACAGACAAAAAAACTTTTCTTTTAGGTCACGTGTAAGCATTTCACTGCATATCATACTGTGTATGGCTGTGTGCGTGTGTGTGTTTGGGAAAACATATGAATGTATTATATAAGTAATTCGTCTGCGTAGGAACGCATCTGCGTGCATTTTTATATTTGTATCAGTATGTAAACATATCACTGTTCTGCATAAGAGAGTTCTATTCGAAAACACACAGGAGGGTGTTTAAACACACACCAACACACGCTATTTGCTTCTACGTACAGAGTACACAAAACAGGATGCACACAGAGTTCTGTCACTCCTTTTTCCTCACAATCTATGTTTTTTTTTTTTTTTTACTTTTTCTTAACTCAGCAAGCAGAAATCCATTTATGTTTATGTTCCTGCTAATGCTTCCTCCCTCTCTCCTTCTCTCCCTCTCTCTCTCTTCCTAGGATGCTGTTTTGTCACCTTCTACACACGGAAAGCCGCTCTCGAGGCTCAGAACGCTCTCCACAACATCAAAACCTTAACCGGGGTGAGCACTTTGTTCCACGTGTTATGATCTGTGACTGAAAGATGATAATAACTAAGAACGTAAATTACGCGATCATGATAATTGATGTCAATTTCGGCCACGAAGCTTGATGGATCTTTATATTGTTGGGAATGTGCTTTAGCACTTTGTGAGGATTTATGACGTGTAATTAACAGAAGATAATGTAATACTGACAGTGCGAGCCGATTCATTAGGACCCGCGCGAGATACCTGGTGTTAATGGCTAGCAGTCAGGTTATATCAGTCTGACGTCAATCGGAAAGGCAAGAACTCCGACGCTGAGCTGTGCGTCTCCTCAGATACGGAAATGAATCATTTCTATGGCAACTCATGCAGCGCGAATACGGAGACGTTGACAGCTCTGAAAGCTCAATTGTGGAAAACGCTAGACTACACCGCACTATTTATTATGTAAGGAATAAATTTTGAAATGGCATGCTGTTATTTAAGCACTAGCGCACAAGCAGGAGAGCAGGTATACTAAATACCATATATTCAGGATAACCGCTTTATTGAGAGTGCAATTTTGCTTTATACAACACTTCTATAGACGTCAGTGACTTTTCAAGCACAGTATTGGACAAGGTTCTGTTTATTTGTGCTCCGCTAGCAGAAAATAGATCTCCCCTCGCATAAAATCACGTCGCTACTTGGCTCGCTACCTCAGGCCGATTCGTACAAGGCGCTTCTGGGGGAAAATAGGCGAGCTTTTATTCTTTAAGCCAAAAATAGAATATTCCAGAATTTATGTGCTTTTTATTCTTTATTCCACTTCCTCCTAGCGCTTTTAACGTATTGCCGCTACTCTAACTTTGGTACGTGTCAAAATACCTGCAATGCCTCGTATAGTTTTTTTTTTTTTTTTTTTTATTGTTTGGGTTTTTCCGCCATTGAAATCAAGCTTCAACCTCCGGTTATGAAAAATGAAGCTGATGTAGAAATGCTAAAATCTGCAGTTCCTCAAATGTCCACTGGGGTTCGGCTCCAAAAGTGAGTCAATCCCCATAGAACCCCATGTTAAATTGTCCAAATATACAACAGAAATAAACATATTTAAACAGTTTTGGTTTCCATTGCTAGATTTCCTTCTTATTCATGACAACTGTACTGGGGTGATTTTTTTTTTTATGTAACTCATCAGCTAAAATTCTATTTATTCATAAAATGATACATAATTAGGGACGTGTCTGATTTGAGTGACAGCTGGAAGGCAGATGTCAAACCGCTAGCCGTCTGGTTCGTCACTTAACTAACCAGGTAACTGTAATCATTGTAGTTTAACCTGTCAAAAGAAATGTAGGAGCTGACACGAACGATCAATCATAATCAAAGTAATGTTATTATATAAATTAGCTAAATTAAGCACATGATAGCTTGTGATAACTGAGATAAGTACCCATGTTCCAACCAACATCCAGGCGCTGTTCGCTATACCCATTTGCCATTTATGGATTAATTGGGCTTTAGGCGGAGTCAGCTCCTGCCAAGATGGCGATGTACCTCGCCTCGTGCCCTAAGTCTTCTGGGATGGGTTCCAGGCCTCCTGTGACCCTGTATACAGGATAAAGCTGTATTGACGATGAGTGAGTGAGTGAGGGTAGTGGTGGTGGTGGGGTGAATCCTAATGCGATGCAGGGTTTCTCTTATCACTCAGGGTAATCTTTTTAAAATGATATTTATGGTAGTGGATAATCCACAAAACAAGTCATCAGTTACGCTGTACAGTAACAGCTGTAGACAGTTGTTCTCTCACAAAATGCAGCGTGTCCTGTTACTGAGGAAACTGCAAGAACTCTGTCTTGAAGGCTTTCCCAGGTTGGAAAACTTAAAGCTTTACCCCTGACAGTTCCAAATAGTGCATAACTCTGGAGACTACATGCAAAATGGCATTTCCTTACATAAATCCTTACCGGATCAGTTATTCCATGTTGTTCCAAGTAACTGTCTGACCTTCTGACCAATCAGAACTGAGCACTCAATTTACAAGAAAGCACTGTAGTTTAGTTGTACTTACGTAAGTGTGTTTAGAATGTCAGGTTTCAGGACAGAATCTAAGTGAACATCGTGTACAAACCCGAAACACAGACACAAGCAGACTATAACGTCTCACTCTGCTCAGAATGCACAGTCAGGCTCAATCAAGACAAATCAATAAAACAGGCAGAACCAAGTTACGCTAGATACACATGATCTACAACCTCGGAGATTAAAGAAGATGGAAGCCAAGGGGAAGGAGTAGCGCTGGGATTGTTGGCCAAATGCTCTGATTCATGTTCTTACTCAGGAAATGTCCCAAAAGCAACAAAACCCAAATCCTTACACTGTTCTTTGAAAGACTAACCATGTTCAGCTTTAGGGAGTCACCGTGGAACGGTTTTGAAAAACAAACCATAAGACGAACCATTATGATACTGTACCTGAAGTGACTCAATTCTGATTGACTGAATTCCTAGTTTGTTTTTGTAATCACTTTGTTATTGATGTGATACATGGTCATGTGACTTGATCGAAAACGGGTCATGCGTCTTTTTGTCTCTACACAAAAGTAGGGCGCTCAGACAGCACCAGCGGCGCACGGATTTCATAGCAGCGATAGCAGCAGTCGCTAAAACAGCTAAAACGAGGCAACTGCTTGGCATCCACCAGCGCAAAATCCCAAGCATATTTTTCCTAAAATCCCATCCTTTGTTTGAAATGAATGATTGATCATACAAATATCATGTATCGTATCGTATCGTAGCCAAAACAAAGGTTCTAGATGGAGTGTGTATATCATGGAAAGTCCGGTCAGTTTTTACCTGTACAATATGATGTCAGGCTTAAGCCTGTACGTGTCTAAGGAGGCAGCTCTCTGATCTGAGATGAGCTCGGTGTGCCGTACACATCCTGCTCGAGTCTTTAGATAATATCAGCTTAGGGCGCAGCTTAGGAACCGAACACATGAGCAGACTCAATGACTGGATCCTGATACGACTTTAAGTTGCTCCCTAGTGCAACTTATGATTTGTGCGCTGTTTTTTTGATGACATGTGGACTCCTCAAGGTCTTATAATGAAATAATGTTTAACACACATCAATCCATTTACCAACGTGAAACTAAAACACTTTTTCATTAGCATTGTGCAGAATTTATTTCTCTCCCTTCTTCTATTCTGCCTTTACTTTTTTTGTCTGCACTAATCAGTGGACATTCAGAGTGTCCAGAGTGTGTGTGTGTGTGTGTGTGTGTGTGTGTGTGTGTGTGTGTGTGTGTGTGTGTGTGTGTGTGTTTGTGTGTGTGTGTGTGTGTGTGTGTGTGAGGGAGTGTCCCTTCTTCTTCTTGACTCACAGCTAAGGATGCTCAAGTGCTAATCTAGGGCACATCCTTAAGAGTGCCCTCCATCTCCTAGTGCCATCTCTTTCATTACCTCTCCCTCACCACTCTTTCCCAGCTTTCATGATACAGTACAAGCCTGAAAAACAATATGTCTGATTTCGTGAGGACACTTCAATGGCGGCAACCGCGCAAGCTTGACGTTTTTTGTTTTTTCGCCTTTCGCCTTTATTGGCCCCTTATTCATCAAACTCCTTTGGAACGAACCGATACAAGAAAACAAGCGCTGATTTCGACTCGGCAGATGAATCCGCATTCGGCGTGCAGGAGCTAGAACCAATTATGGATGTCTTGTATGGATGTTCCATCCCGTTTAACACACTCATTACCTGAAACAAGCCCTGAAATGAACAGCGTTAACGGGAAAGTGCTTTTAGTTCACAGGTCATTAAAGACATTTTATTGGCTTGAAAGTTTATTTCATGTTGTGTACGTGAAGTTCCGACTTCCTCAACTGATTCCTAATAAATATTTCTCATCCAACACACACTTTTAGCATTGTATGAAAGTAAAGTAGAAAGAAAGTACTGCGCAAATGTTTTCATCCACCCTGCATTATGAAGGCTTCCAAAAGAACTCTGATTTCAAGTCCAGTCCCGGTGATTAGTATACACGTGATGCTGAATGCTCCGTGGTTGGAACAGACGAGAGGGGAAATGAGGCTGTTGCTGAGGTTTTCATATAAACAACTATGCAGTCTGTCACAGTAGAACATATCTTTAATAAAATTTAATGTAATAAAATTTAGGTTAGCACTGTCTCCTTGCACCTCCAGGGTCCGGGTTCGATTCCCGTCCAGGCTCGATTCCCATCTCTGTGTGCATGGAGTTTGCATGTTCTCCCCGTGCTTGGTGGGTTTCCTCCGGGTACTCCGTTTTCCTCCCACAGTCCAAAGACATGTAGGTTAGGCTAATTGGCGTTCCCAATGTGTGTATGTGGGGGGCGCGAAACCAGAAAGCCTAGAGGAAACCAACCAATCACGAGGAGAACACACAGGAATCAAACCCAACCTTAGAGGTGCAAGGTGACAGTGCTAACCACAACTCCGTTGTGTCGCCTAATTGAATTTTATTTAACTTAATTTAATTTAACATGAAGAAATTGGGTGGGTCAACACTTTTGCACAGTACTATATGTGTTCTAGTAAGTAATTTTTCTGGGGATCAGAAAAGCCCAGTATTTCATACATTACAAGTTACAATCCTCAGTATGCCACAAGAAGTGATGTCATGCTCTCTCTCTCTCTCTCTCTTGTCATTCTGTCCTTCACTCACAGAGACACTAGCTAATCTAATTTTAGGCATCAGTGAGCTCATGTATGTGGAAGAGGGCGGATAGCGCTTTCCCTCCAAGTGAGTTCGACTACTCTGTGACGTGTGTTAAGATGCGGTTGGGTGACTTCATGTATCATTGGGTCTTAACGAAAACCTCTACTGGGCAACCATTTCTGAATTGTGTATAAATACGTGTGTGTGTGTGTGTGTGTGTGTGTGTGTGTAAGTGGAAGAAGGTAAATTGTGCTGCCAATAGATTTAACGTTTCTGTACTACCTTGTCATATTCACTTAGCATGCATGCCCACACACCGCACACACACACACACACACACACACACACACACACAAACTGTCTATCACAACTGTGAAATTCTGTGTGTGAGAGAGAGAGAGATATGGAAACTGATGAAGCGACACTTTAAGGGAATAAGTAAGTGTGTGTGTGTGTGTGTGTGTGTGTGTGTGTGTGTGTGTGTGTGTGTGTGTGTGTGTGTGTGTGTGTGT
>JAQQZT010000004.1:15119317-15141669 GCA_030068275.1 Clarias platycephalus | reverse complement strand
GTGTGTGTGTGTGTGTGTGTGTGTGTGTGTGTGTGTGTGTGTGTGTGTGTGTGTGTGTGTGTGTGTGTGTACTTCTTTCCACGTAGATGAGTTTCCTAACATTACAATTCCTTCCTAATTGCTCCATATAACAAAACGCAGCCTGTTAGATGTCAGTGAGTAAAAGCTAGAACAAAGTCTATACAACCGGACATGAATTTCAAGTAGTTTTTTTTTTATTTATTTATGGGTTTTTTTAAATGCTGTAACTATAACATAACAAATAATATAGTTATAATGCATGTCTTATATGATGGTGTTCAAGTCAATCAGGGACTTTTGATTGCGCAGACTAAAAGACCGCACTCATAAGAGTAAAGACTCCCTTTATTTCTTAATATTTCTCAAACCCTGCTACACTAATGCACTTATCCAAGCGTTTCACTAGTGTCTGGACACCATCAAGGAAGAATGTTTGCTCAGTACACCAGAGCCACGATCAGACTGCCTGCACGTCTGAAACGCTGGCCTCCCAAAAAATTTCTTTAATGACCCAAACATGTGGAAATGGCTTGGAGCGAGGTCAGGACTGTACGGAGGATGTGACAACAACTCCCACATCTCTATACTGTAATGTGTAAGTGGTGTGATGGGCAGTGCGAGATTTGTGCATTATCCTGCCAAAACTGAACGCCGTTGGTGATCAAACCAGGCTGTTGGGCCATTAAAGGAGTTCCTGGGAGGCCAGCATTTCATCCGATCACGGTTCCGGTATACTGAGAAAACTTGTGATATGCTGGGATAAGGGCTTTAATGCGTGAGGGGATTATATAGAGAAATAAAGGGTGTTTTTACTTTCTTATCTGTGTTCTGTTATTCTGCACAATCACATGTCCCAGTTTGACTTGAACGCCTCTCGTAGATATCTTAAAGCGTATATAAGCCAACATTCAACAGTGAAAGTGTTACGTTTTTAGAGGAAACAATCCCATAATCCTGTTCACTAAATGAGAGTTTGACAGACATACTGTAGCAGACAGAGTTGCCTCCGAAAAATCCCGTTAAATTTTCGCCGCTTATTTTCTCACAATGCCTCCAAAATGATTTTCTTTTTATAACATTTTAAAACTGATGAAAAATACTCATCAAACCGTCTTTTCGTCCCCCTTACAGTACATGCAGAGATAATATTGTAAAAAATACTGTAATAAAAGCTTTAATAATGTCACTAAACTCTTATATTGCCCTCCCTAGTGTGGATATTTACAACACATTTTAGTGCCACAACCAAACCAATTACAGAACTCTATTCATTTTTCAACCCGTTTTGTTGTGGTGAAAAAGCATCCGTATTCCTGCATGTACTGTATGTGTGTGAGAGATGGAGAGAGAGAGAGAGAGAGTGTGTGTGTGTGTGTGTGTTTTCCTAGTCGTGGCTTAAGCTCAGGCGAAAGTAATTCCAGGCAACTAAATTGTTCCGAGTTTGTTGTTTATTTTTCGTAAAAGCCCCTTGTGTTCACACACTCCCCCCTCTTCACACACGGTGGAATTTGTGGCCTTTCTGAATGTCACGACTTAATGAAAACCGACGTAACAGGCACACACACACACACACACATGCACACGCAGTATATAGTAGTTTTTCCTCTGAGGGCTATTTTAAGGGTTGTACTTTGCCCCAATCTCTCCCCAGATACAGTACGCTCCCCTGTTTGATCTGCCCCTTTTGCTTCTATTTCTCTTTTCTCATTTCTTTCTCAGTCCTTTCTTTATGAATGTACAGTACGTCTGTATTTATCTGTATTGTGTGTCCGTGTTTGTGTTCATGTACTGAGTTGTGTATATGTGCGTCCTATTAAATCATCAAAAGCACACAGATTTCCCACAGTGCCGTGTGATTTTGTCAGAATCTGTCAGTTGTCTTTAAAATGGTGATGAAAGTATGGCTTTATATCTGTTTGTGATTGTAAAAGAACAATGCTTTAATATTAATAAGCGAAATTAATTTTTTTGTAAATAATTAATTCCTTATTCAAAACTATGAAGAAGTCTCACTGTACAGTATATCAGCGTAATTTGTTTTATAATGGACACTTCAGCATATTGTCACCATACCAGGATATATTAAGATAAATATGGTATATTTATAACCTACATTGTTTATAGATATTTTAATATTTCAAGCTTTGAATTGTCTTGTTTTTACCAACAGGGGGATTTTAACGTGCTTATTTCTAGCAAAAACTATTTTTTTAAATCGGTAAATGTAATTTTGTAATAATTTCTGTAGAAGCTGAAAATAGTCACAATGAGACTTTTCACTTTATTCACCACTTTCTAAGAAGCATATCCGACAAGTAGTTTATAATCACTGGTAATGCCCATTATCGGGAGACACTCCATTCTGACTTCTCCATTTCCCTACTACACAAACACCCAGCGTCCTGCTTAGTGCTTCATTTTATCATTTAAGGTTTTTTTTAAATATAATTTTGAGGAATTCATTTTGCCGCGAAGTAGAGCTAATATCACAGTATTCCAGTGCAACATTCTCAGTTATCGATGTTCGATTTTGTCAACTCATTGATTATGTTAAACACAGCACAATGTGATCAGTAAACTCTGATTTTCTTGTTTTCCAGAGATGTAAAATACCTGTGTACTTCACATTCATAAATTCTTATTGATAGACATTCTTGTCAATTTTTACTTCTGAAAAAAGAGTGTTAGTTTCTATTTATTATTTCTCTTCATCTTATTATTATTATTAGTAGTAGTAGTAGTAGTATTAATATTTTGCTCCTGTGTGAACCCAGAAACGCAAAGAATTTCTCAAAGTAGGCTGAATGCCGTAATATTTGTGATTTGAAACTTGAAATTAATTTTCGCACTGAATATTACTATTATTATTATTTTTACTTTTTTATTATTGAAGTCAAAATGGGGCTTTTGAACAGAATACAGTTATGAGAGTACAAACTCCCCTTATTTCTCCTTCTTTCTCCTCCCATGAACTGCTTTACTGGCCCAAACATGCAGAAATGCATGTTTTTACTGTCACCTTGCACCTCCAAGGTCCGGATTCGATTCCCGCCCCGGGTTTGTGTGCATGGAGTTTGCATGTTCTCCCTGGGCTTGGTGGGTTTCCTCTGGGTATGCTGGTTTCCTCCCACAGACCAAAGACATGCAAATTAGGCTAGATGACAAACCCAAATTGTCTGTGGTGTGTGAACGAGCGTGTGAGTGTGCCCTGTAATGGATTGGCACCCCGTCCAGGGTGTACCTCGCCTTGTCCTCTAAGTCTCCTGGGGAAAAAGCGGTGTAAAGAGTGATTGAGTGAATTATTGATAAACTTTTTGCATAGTATAATTTTGTTCATTTTCTTTCTTTCTTTCTTTAATTTTTTTTTTGTCTTTTTTCACCTTCCTTATTTTTTTATAGTAATACTTTTTTTAAATTATTTATTTATTTTAAATAATATCTATTATGCCGTATGTGAAGGCCACAACATTATACACAAAGCTGCCCTTATAGTTAGGATATTTTTGGTGTTCTTATATAATAATAATCTAAAATAATACCCCACAGAAATCCAACTGAAATAGCGTATGGTATTGCAATATAGTCGGACCTACAGTATGATGCGCAAGTTTTTAGACATTCAAATAGATCATTCGCTGTTTTTTTTTTTGTCCATTCCAAACTTTTTATTGGCCAGGGCTAGATCTTTCCTCTGTTGTGACCTCATATAAGAAGCTTATTGCACAGCTCAGCTGTTCTGTGGGAGGTGTAGCTTAGCAGTAGCTCATTTACATAGACACTGAACCAGAACATTTGGAAAAGGAGTGTAATTTTTTTAAATAATATTTCTTAATTTAAGCAAATATGAAAGCACAACCTTGATTATTGTAATACGTTCAGCAGCTGTATAATTAGCATTTCCCTAATACATCTTCGTGCCGTTTCCAAAGCAGCGCATTATGATGAAATGCTCGTAATGTCGCTTTAATTTTGGATCGTAGTCTCTTATGCTTCAGCTTCAGACCACGTCTCATGTGTAAGTCAAAATTCGAGGGTAACGAGAAAGCTGCAGGAATGAGCAAGCAGAATGAGCTGTGTTAGTGTGTGTGTGTGTGTGTGTGTGCACGTGTGTGTGTGTGTGTGTGCACGTGTATGTGTGTGGAGGGAGTAACGAGATTTTTAGGTCTCTTGAGATGCGTCGCCCAAGATGGAATCACTTGACTGACACCTCAGGCACAATCCCATTCCTTTTTATTTATTTCTTTATTTTTATTTTTATTTTTTATCCATTCCTCATTTGCCGAGAGAGAAAAAAAAATCAATCCTGCCAATGAAAGGAGAAACGTGACGTCTGCTCAGAGAGTGTCTGGCAATTTTTTTTCCCTCCACTTCCTAACAACCTTTTAAATGCTTGCACACACTCCAGAAGTGCGAGGTGTGATTGGCTGGGATGATGGCCCCGGTTAGTCCTGACGGAGAAAGGATGCTTAGATGTTGTGATATTGTATAATTTGAAAATGTCACCATGTTACAATGCTTATAAAACTGTCACATGGTGGAATGAGAATATATTTCATTACTGTTCAATTTACTGTTGGACTAAAATAAAATTTGTGCCCGTATCTGACCTGTCATGGACCGCCACCCCATTCCAGGGAGTACCCCGTCTAGTCTCCTGGGATAGGTCCCAGACTTTCTGGATCCCTGGACAGAATAAGCGGCATGGAGAATGGTTAGGTTATAATCTTGTGATACGTCACCAGCAGAAAATCTACAGGATGTGAGCACTGGTAAGCATGTATAAGGGACAATTCCAGTAGCATTAAAAAAAACGCTAAAACATTTAAATTTGTTTTCTAATGCAAGTAGATTCAGAAGAGCTTCGGAGTCGATTCCACACTCATAACTATTTACCTGCAAGTAATTCACATAACAAGCACGTTTTAATAGCCCAGATTGAATTTTAACAAGACCACCGAGGTATATTTTCCTTCATTATGTAATGCATTTGCATTTAAAGGCACTTGACATATCCGCTTGATGATCATATTAACAGATTGTCGGATAAATATCATCAATATTGCATTGTAGCTAATGACCTGGTACATAATTGTGCCTCATTATGAGTTCTGGAGTATAATCAGTTGATTGAAATGCTGGTCTACTTTGGTATATACAGTACAAGGGGCGTTCGAAACAAACCAGAACTTTTGATTGTGCAGAATAACAGAGCACAGTTTATAAGAGGAAGAGAAAAAAAACTCCCTTTATTTCGCTATATAATCCCCTGCTACACTAATGCACGTATCCCGGCGTTTCACTAGTGCTTGAAAAGCATCAAGGTCGAAAGGTTTTCTCAGTACATCGGAGCCATGATCAGACTGCCTGAGTCACATCTGAAACGCTGGCCTCCCAGGAACTCCTTTTATGGCCCAAACACGTGGAAACAGAATTTTGCGCATTCATTCACAAAAAGTCCCAGTTTGACTTGAACGCCCCTTGTTGTATATTTTGTAATAAGCACAAGTTGCAGTACTGATCGTTGCTTCCTCACGTCGACACCTGTCCATTTTAAACGTTCGAGCGCAGCAACTGATAATGAAAAGCGACCATCTTATCCCATTACCTCAGTCCCATGATTAGGGCAGTGTGTGTGTGTGAGTGTGTATGTGTGTGTGTACCGTGATAGTACGCTACGTAGATTCACTTAAACAAAGGCTGCCTGCTTTAACACCCGCTAGTGTCAGGCGACAGAAATCGACACAGCTCAGGCATGAACATGTTGTACCATAGAACTAAGACACGCTTATACTCCTGTTCTACACTCACATTCACACATTGAATCACGCTCGTACATACACAGGCTCACCAACACCCACACTCACACACACACACACACACTCATTATGTGCTCTATTGTGTACTCTCAGTGTAGACCCTCAGGGCTTCAGGCATTATAGGCTGCTCTCTGAGGTGTGTGAGTATATATGTGTGAGAGACAGATTAGCACAGATGCACTGTGGGCAGAGTCTCTCTTGCGTGCTTTCTCTCACTCTCTCTCTCTCGCTCTCGCGTGTGCGCGCGCTCTGAAGCACATGATGATGAAATCGCTTTATAAAGCAGGAAATCGCTTTCCGGGGAAATAATATCACCTTCTCAACCCATACACACACAGCCCCTTGTCTCTGCTTGCACTTTCTTCCTGTGTGTGTGTGTGTGTGATAGAGATAATGTTATGGCTTTTGGTAAATACCCAATTATACTTAATTGTCCTTTATCCTCCTCTTCCCTATCTTTCTTGCCATTTTCTCTCCATCACTCATTCCTACTCTCTTTCTCCCTCGATTTCTTCTGCCTGTCTCTGCTTCTTTCTTTCTTTCCTCCTTCAAACCCGTCTCTACTTCTCTCTCCCTCTTGCTTGGTCTTTGATCTCTCTGTCCCTTTCCTTTCCAATTCTTCCATACTCTTGCCTCAATTTTCCTTTTCACTGTCTCTGCCTGTCTCACTTCCTTCACTCTTACTCTCCTTATTTCTTGTTCTTCCCTTCTTGCATTCCTCCTGTTATTTTTTCCCATTATTTCCCTTTCTCTCCATGTCTCTTTCTTTTTTTTCCTCCACATCATTGCTCTAACCTCTCTTTCTCTTTGTTTTTTTTTTCCCTCCCCTTCTTCCCCCCTGTCTGTCTCTCTGTCTATAGGGATGCTCCTCGCCCATGGTGGTGAAGTTCGCCGACACTCAGAAGGATAAGGAGCAGCGGCGGCTGCAGCAGCAGTTAGCTCAGCAGATGCAGCAGCTTAACAGCGCCTCCGCCTGGGGCAGTCTGACCGGCTTGACCGGCCTCACCCCGCAGTACCTGGCAGTAAGAGGCCACACCCACTCGGCCACGCCCATCAGCACCACAGTCAGTCACTGTCTCAGCCCCTCACTCCTCAGGCTCCGCCCACTCTCTTCTAGCAAGACGCCTCGCCCCTTTTCGCATTTCCCTCTCGCTATTCCTGTCTTTTCCGCCAGCTTCGTTAGCAACCTAAACGGGTAGCGGCAGGGTGAAGGTGCTAATTGGATAAGGCACAAGACGTGATGATGAGAATTGTAAGGATTTTCTGACGTGATGGAGAGTTTAATTCCTGATCAATCTTGTGAAGATTTTCCTGCCAGAACACACCATCTGTTTAAATTGTGTGTCGAAAGAGGAAAATATTTCAAATGCATTATAAGGAAAGTTCCTTTATAAGGAAAACTAAATAACCAGGATTAAAAAATCCCCCCCAAAAAAACCCATCTAGGATAATTTAAAGAGAATTAAAAAGAAAAAAATCTATGCATAAGTAATGGCACACCGTAATCTCTTCTTTCTTTCCCATACTTCCCTATTCCAATGCGAGCAATCTTGATCATCTCTATCTTTAACCTTTAACTAAGCACCTTTGACCTTTAGCTTTGTGCCCTTTCTGGTAAAGCTGTGCGATTTAATCGATCTTTTGTTAATCGATTAAATGAATTGAATCGATGGGTCAGTTTTCGATTCGGAATCGATTCGCACGATTCAGTAATCGTCTAGGCAAAATTCCTTAAAAATGCGCCACAGGTTTTTGCAGAAATCGCAAACTCTCCTTTTTACTTTGGCGCTTATGAGCAGTTGGTTCAGTTGCGCCACCTACTGGATTGGAGTGCAGCGCAGAAGATTGGCAGGCGAAAAAAATTCTTATTGGATATATTTTGTAGATTTTTTCATATATTAAAATCTGAAAAATATATAAGTAAGTAAGCACTAAATCGAATCGACACTCCACCTACGATTCACAGCTCTACTTTCTTTCACTGTTTACGTTTACATCCTGTACAGCCAAGCTACACAAAGAGAAAACCGCAGACTCATGGGCATGTTTTCGAGCGGTAAAGCAGCAGCAGGTCCTTAAAAAGTAGTTTCATAAATATATCAGAAATGTAATTTTTTTTTTTTTATAAAAAAATTAAAATGACTTAAGCTGACCACATAGCAGAGTAAGATTGTCAGAGTTAGCATAACATGCTATCTAACAAAGCTAACTAGCTAACAAAGCACTGGATACAACACACGCACATACAGTATACTGTACACACACATATGATCAGCAGTCATTGTTCCTGCTTGGAAGTCGATAATTTTATCATACGTATGAACTCAAAGACACTCCCATGGTCTGTGATTACTGTGTTTTGGCTCTTTGTTGCTAGTTTTATTGTTACTGATCTGTATGAAGTTTAAAAAAGCATTTTTGCTTCCTGTGTTATTATGTTAAATTCAGGAACACAAAGACTATGGCTGGAATTTAACATAATAGCTGAGATTTGAAGGGTGTTCAAGTCAAACCGGGACTTGTGATTGTGCAGATTAACTCCCTTTTTTTCTCTATTTAATCTCCTGCTACTCAAATGCACTTATCCCACTAGCACTTAGATACCATCAAGGTAGAAAGTTTCCTCAGTCTGGCCTCCCAGGAACTCCTTTAGTGGCACTAACTCCTTTAGTGGCACTAACATTGGCTTGGCGTGAGGTCAGGACTATACAAGGGCATACTCTTCAAAACGTTTGTAACATTCAGATGTTTTACTGCGGCTGAGAGTCTCATCTCTGTACTGTGCTTGAAGTATTCTGTAAATGTCACAAGTCCCGGTTTGACTTGAACACACCTCATAATTTGTTTAGCATTCTCTAAGTTGTTAAAGACATCCTGTCCAAACCCTTAAGACTCCATTTCACTGAGCCCGGCTCTCATAGTTTATTCTCGAGCCTCTCTATACTGATCAGTGTCCTTTTTCTTGCACATGATCACTACTTGACCATAGAAAGATGATTTATATGCAGTCGTTCAGATGTTTTTTTTTGTCATTTCAAAAGTGACTTCTGCTTGAAAAAGGAGACAATCTAAGCACTTGAGGGTTAGTGATCTTGCTTCAGGGTCTAAATTTAGATTAAGCAGCAGGAGGCACTTACTTTGTATGACATTTGCGGCGCTACATTTCCTCGGGCTTTGAGAACGAATTCTGCTTTGAGCAAATCTGTCATTCTGTCATTTTCCTTTTTCCACTGATTTTCCATCCTTCATTCTCTTTCCCCGTGTCTCTCCGTAGTTGCTACAGCAGGCAACCTCATCCAGTAATCTCGGAGCGTTCAGTGGGATCCAGCAGATGGCAGGTAAGTCGATTTCCGTTGATTTTGGCCCTGTCTGTCCCAGCGTGTAACCCTGTAAAATCCAGTTTAACCCCTTCTTCTGAACTCCCATTACTAAACCATTCCTGTTCCGGATCATTTAATTTCCAGCATGACTTTTTTCTTTATTGTAGATTTCAGATCAGTAGGAAGACTTACAGTAGGGAGTGTGTGTGTGTGGGGGGGCGTATTAGAGATGTCGCTACAGTATATGCACACATTTGTGGACTATTCCCATGATACGTATGTTCCAGTTCTGGTTCGACCCTGACCGTGAGTAAACGAACGAATCAATGAAATGGAGATTCGAAATAACGAGAACGAATGGCGAACCTTCTTGACGTCAGCGTTGCCTTATTCCGCAAAGCCCTTGCCATTTCTCCTGTTTTCAGAAAAGGTGTCCTAAATTTTATTTTATTTTTTTTCAAGGTGCCCCAAATGAATCCTCTGGTGTTCAGCGATCTGCAGCTCTTCCTTTTTTAAGGCTTGTGAACACGCTAAAGCTTTTCATCACACTTTAAAGGACATAATCTGGGACATTTCGTCCATGCTCTGGATTGTGTCCTTTTTGATGGAGGTTTGATCTCCGAAGTCTCAGCCGTAACGATTTTGTGCAAGCCATTACGCCTTCACTTCGTGACTGTTTGCTTTGTTAGAAGGGAATGATTTGCTTGTGACGCTTTTGTCCTTCATTTGCGGTGGCTGTCTAGGAGACACATAAAACATTATCGATCAAACAGTTTTGGAAGATTTAAAAAAAATCTCACGATATACTGTACAGTACTGTAATATGTGTATAATATATATTTTTATCTTTCAATGACAAATGATCATTATGAAGCAGATGAACAAAATGAAAGAATGGTAGAGGACATGATAGGGGTGTGACTTCTCCCTGAATGTGGTATGCAGTTTTTAAGCTCTCCAATTGTGCAACAGAAACGCGTTCACCCTGATCCGGAGATTTAGATGGCAGCCTAGAGAGCAGATTAGCTGTACTGTCTCGCGGAAAGGGTTCCATGTGGAACTGTGCGATTTAATGGATCTAATCAATAAGTCAGTTTTAGATTCAGAACCATTAACTTTTAAGGCTACATATCAAATGGTACATTTTCTAAAATTTAAATAAAACAAATTCCTAAAAAAGAGTATCACAGTTTTTTCAACTATCGAGTTTATGTGCCGTTGGTAGGTGGTTACCGCCACCTACTGGACTGGAGTATGGAAGAGATTGCAGGGCAAAAAAAGAGAAATCAGTCTCTATAAGAAATAGCGTTTACGGAATGAACAACACAAGTTACACCTTTAAAACTTAAAAAAAAAGACAAATCAGAGAATAAACTTTACTGCTATTGAATTACACTGAATTGAAAATCATAATGCCCAAAATTCAATTATATTCCCACTTCAATTATAGCATCATGGATGTCACAAAGGTGGAAGGGGCGGATATCAGTCCGTCCGTCCCCCCCCCCCCGTCCCCCCCCCCAGTGCTTCAGGTTGAGAGGATGGGAATTGGATATGACTAAATTAGGGATAAAATCAGGCAGAAAAATATAAATTAAAAAATAGAATAAAATAGCTTTGTTTATTTTTGTGTGAAATACTAGCTAGAGAATTCAATACATTAGTAAATATCTAATAATATTTCAGTAGCTGAATGCTTAAATGATTATTAAAATTTATAATTAGTTAAATCAGTTTGTATATTATAACCGATCCCCCGAAAGCATTTAGATGGAAAAGATTTATTGTTATATAAAACTGATCGTGAATATTTCTAAAAGGTATGTGATAATGGGTTAGGGTTAGATAATGTGATTTTTATGCATTTAAAATAAGTTCTTCTTCTTTAAACTTCCGGTAGACTTTTATTTATGTAAACTGCGTAAGAATAGTATTTGTTTCATACCTTTATAGTCTGAAAAAACAAAATGTTTATTATGTCTTATTATATTACTTGTCTCGTACACGTGAAAATCTTACAAAAATGCGTTTTATTGAAAAAAAAAAAAAAAAAACTACAGTGTACTGTAGTATAAATAGAAAAACATCCAAGTTACCCAGTCTGACCATTATGTTTTTAAGTATGAAACAAATATTTGTTTTAATTTGTAAAATCTATTTAATAAGAGCAATATAAAAAAAACATTTTGTAAATGTTCATTTTTAAATACACCGCCCAGCAAATCGCGAGAGCTTCATCCTCATGCATGGGACAAACAAGCAGATTAGGCACATGTGCACTTCTTTGTTTGTCACTGCTCCTTATTCTAATATATAATTCTTTATAGATATTTCACCAAACGTCCTCTCGGGGCAGAGTGATTGCTAACGCCAGGGCAGCTCACGCGTATGCAAAGTAATATCTCGCCTCATGTAACTTGTGTACCATATGTACACTTTAGGTTTCATACACTAAGGATAATAACACCACTTAAACATAAGCAGCACCCAGAGAGGATTTATTTTTTATTCCGGTCCAATTGTGGACAACTACAACAAAAATGTGTGTGTGTGTGTGTGTGTGTGTGTGTCCTCATCTTCATGTGGTATAAACCAGCAGGAGCCTGTGAGCTCACCAAGATCTTAGCGCCTTCTCTCAGTTGAATTGTGCATCTCAGTAGGATCCTTCCATCTGTCGCCTGGCAACGGGCCGTGATTGGCAGGCGCTATGTGCAGCTGACATCTGGTGTGGGCGGAGCTACGAGCCATAAGGAGCTCCGAAACACACACTGAGCACTAAGAGCTAGTGAAATCTCTCCACTGACCACCCTCTGTCTACTGGGAACTGGAAGAAAATCTCACAAAAAACACACACACACACACACACACACACACACACACACACACATACATTTTCACTCCCACTTTTGCATTTTCTCTTTCTAACACTTGTTTTTTTTTTTTTTTCCCCTCTCACATGCAGACACACAGATTTTCTCACACATTCTCCTCCCACATACTGAATTTCTTGTTTTTTCGCCCTTTTCATGCATACACACACACACACACACACACACACATATATATACGCACACACACCTGCACATGCATACAGAAAAGATTTACACATGCGCAATTGAGTGCACAGAATCTAAAGCAACCTCTTGCAACTTGTATAATTGTCCTTCTTGACCACCAGTCTCACTGTGTGCCAGCTAGTCAGCAGGCATTGTTAAACACACACACACACACATATACACACATGCATACACATACACAGAAACACACAAATGCCCTAAAAACCCGGCTGCGATTTCAAGTCTATTCAGAAGCACAAAAGCGCTCCTTAACCGCCTGTTCTCCTGCTGCTTCCTCCGGCAAAGCCTTTTTGTCACACAGCTCCTGTCTCCCCCTCAGCCTCTTGGCCTCTGACATACACACACAACACGCATACACTAGCTTTACATCACAACACTTTTACTTCATTATAGTTAATATGAAGAATGTATGTAGAGCTATTGAGAAAAAAACCCTTCTTTAAGCCACGCCCATTTCACATACACATGGAATTTGGAGATCTACCGTCACACCGGCATAAAGCCTGGCTTCTTTCTTCTCCTCCTCGTCTTGTGCGAAGCAAGATCCGAGATTAAACGTTGCCACCCACCTCGGTGTCTCCCTGTAGGTGTTTTTGTTTTGTTTTTCCATGTAAGACGATGTCGCAGAGACGAGATAGAAACTCTGATCCATAGTCTCCAGTGCACAATCTGCATGAAGCAGTCAACGCTCCCTGCCAGTAAATACTTCTCATATTCATCCAGGTCGGATATCGTAAAACCAGCCCCTCAGGGGTCTATTTTTATCTTATTGAAAATATGGACTTCAAGGAATTCACTCGGTAGAAGCAACATACGGTATACAGTAATGATGGCAGCGGACAATCAGTACTATCCAGCAAGAATTTCTGTCAAACTACATGATGAACAGATTGAATGCCACTAAGACAGTGTTGGAAATTCTTTTTCAAAATGGATTAACCCCAAATCTTTGAGGCGAGAGCATCATGTGCTTACCCCATGACCCACAATGGAACATGCTGTTGATGCTAATAACTGCACCTGCATAACAATAGGGATGGAAATCACCAGGGATGACCTGATATATTGTTATCACGATACCCATGTGGCCATTCGATTTCTGTAAATATCACGATATATTTGAGATTAGATGGTAAATACAGAATATAGCGTAAGGTAATTAAGTAACAACGACCATAACAGTCAGGTGTTATTTTAACACACGAACGTCAGCTGTTCTGGAATAGTTCCTGCAAGAACAGTATTGTCAAGTGCATTTGCAAAACCCATCAAGCACCATAATGAAACTGGCTTTCATGAAGATCATCCCTGGGAAGCAAGACCAAGACTTAGCTCTGCTGCAGAGGAGAAGTTCATTTAGAGTTACCAGCCTCAGAAATCACCAATTAACAAACAGCACCTCAGATTAGAGCCGTTATGAAGGCTTTACAAAGCAGAAATAACAGATACATCTCAATATTCAATATTCAAAAATATTTTGCATGACAGACCATGGAATTAGAAGGTGTGCCCAAACTTTTGACTGGTAGTACTGTATACAGTATCATAGCAATTTGCTTATACCATTCAAGATGCTATCACCTGCTAATGTGTGAATAGTTTATAGTGCACCACCTGTAGGGTTGTAGAGGAATAGCAACAGTTTAACACCTCAAATACAAATGTAATGTACAGTATATACTGTAAATAAAAATATAAATGAAAATAATATTTCGTAGTTAGTGTGGCGATAAAGATTTGCGCTATATAACTTAATTTTTATCCCTTCTCTATATAACAATGAGCCCGCCATTAAATACCAAACTACAGCAATATATTAAATTGGAATGCAGGCAAAAGGGAAACAAGAACCCCTTTAATGTAAACATGATGCAGTTTGGTCGCTTTGCAGACGCCGTATTACAGTACTGTAATTTGAGAGCTAAGATGCACCTTGCTGGAATATTTCGAAACGACACCTAAAGGATGTTGTTAGACACTTTGTGTCATTGTTAGACGTGTAAAGAATGTGGTCGGATGTTGTGCAAATAGACGTTAATGGTTAAAATAAAAAATGAGTGTTGAACATCATCGCAACATGGTTACAACTGTATTACAACAGTGTTCCTGATGGGACTTCAAGAAGCAACAAAAATGTGAACACAATATCTACGATAAATTGACTAACTGTCCAAGACATTTTTACAACCTGGGATTATAATGTTGATCCGGCAACTTCGTGGCAGAAATGTGGTCAAAAAATTCAAAATCGAAATGACTGGAGATCACTTAAACACTGTGAAGTTACGTCTTTAAAAAATCAACAGAAATCACAGCTACGTTCAACAGTGAAAGTGTCTATGGGAGCGAATTGGGTATTAAACAGACCGTCTCATAGTGCCGCACAGCTCTAAGGCAGGGAATAAACTATCACTATCATTTCCACGAGTGTACCTACCAAATCAGCTTATTTGTGCTAATAGGATAAAAGCTATTTCTTGGTCCACATTTCTGCACCGGCAGATCTTATCCGTATGATAAACCCAGTCCCTGGAAGTCCCTCATTTCCGTCTGGTCCCTAATTGAAGCAGCAAGGCTGGCTACACCTCTGTGTTTAAATTAACCCCGATTTCGACCGGCTCGCAGATTCTTTAATCACCGAGTTATATACCGTGACACTTCGGGTTCAAAGGACGCGTCGCACACGTTCACTGACGATTGAAATCATGACGTGCCACGTGTTCCATTTTCATCATCCTGCAGCTGTCAAAAGCTTAAAGACCATTCCGAAGCCTGGAGTGGAACGCTTCTTACACAGCAAGCCATTTGTCGGCTGCCAGATGCTGTCAGACGTCTGTGGATGAGTGTCGTCTGTGTGTTTGCGCTGTCTTCTGCTCGCTAGTTAGTCCTTGCCAGTGGCGAGTGAGGACACTGAATCAGTACTGAGAGATTTTCCTAGAAAATCAGCGTAGGAGAAGAGAACATCAGATTCTTTCTTGAGCATTTAAGATTGCTTTTGTACTGTTGTAGGCAGCTGTTTTTTCTTTCTTTCCCCAAACAGATCAATTAGGGAGATTCTCTGTGTTGTAGCTTCAGGGCTTCACTCATACATGTATTGAAGTTGGGATGTGTTAACTTCCGTGTGTGTGTGTCTGTACATATACACACAGATGGGGTGTTCAAGTCAACCCGGGGACTTGCGATGAACTGTATCGTGAATGAAGACATAAAAGCGATCAACAATTACAGAAGACTTTAAGCACAGTACAGTGATGAGACTCTTAGCTGCAGAAAAACATTTGAATAGTCGAATGACGATTCTGGAGCCCACTGCAGTCGTCCCCGTGAGCATTCAGCTTGATCCTTGAAAACCGACGGATAACTTGTCGCCAACTTGCAGAAGAGACACATCTGTCTGTCTAAGGGGAACTGTACACACAATCATTCACCAGCACCACTTGCACATTACGGGAACTCGGCTGGGAGTCATTGCCACATCCCAGTACATCCTCACCAAACCATTTCCACATGTTTGGTCCATTAAAGGAGTTCCTGAGAGGCCAGCGTTTCAGACATGAATTAAAACTTGATGGTATCCAGGCACTAGTGAAACACCTGGATTAGTGCATAAGTGTATTAGAGAGTTTTACTCTCATACCTTTGTTCTGTTATTCTGAAGTCAAAGTCAATCAAAAGTCCCGGTTTGACTTAAACACCCCTTGTACATACAGTATATGTAATATGTTATATATATATATATACTGTGTATATATATACTGTATACTGTATATATATATATATATATATATATATATATATATAAATAAAAGGCCCTAGTGGCCTAATGTACATTCTTTTTTTAAACCCCCTCCCTCCATTACTTATTTACACACACACACTCATACACACGCACATTTTATAATTAGTCGGCACACACTTACCAGTATGTTTCAATTCCATACACACTCAAATTCACACACACACACTCTGCGAATTATCGCCGTCCTTTTCCAATGACTTGACGAATACATGTCAAAACCTCTACAGTATTCCACACACACACACACACACACCTAGTCGATCACACATTCCTACTGTACTGTATGTTCATCACCATGCCTTTTTTTTTTTTTTTTTTTACATTAGTCAATTAACATCACACACTCGATCAGTGCCTACTCGATCACCCTCTGTAGCACTCAGCAACCCCTTTGTTGAGATCAGTGGGTGTTAACACGCCATCATCCATATTGTTGCGCAGCCACACACACACACTCCCACGATGGCTGACTCTCTGTTTCTCTTCAGGTATGAACGCTCTGCAGTTACAGAATCTGGCCACTCTAGCAGCGGCCGCCGCGGCAGCTCAGAGCTCGGCCAGCCCGTCCACCGCTAGTGCCCTGACCTCCAGCACAGGCTCTCTGGGAGCTCTGGCCAGCCCAGGTAACCGGCGGCCGCCTAGCCTTCATCGTCATCGTCATCATTCTCACTGTCGTAGCATCAGCACTGAAACGTCACGCTTTTTTTTTTTTTTTTTTTTTTTTCCCCCCCCTTCCATCGAGTCGTCTTCATCCACATCCTCACAGTTAGTCACTGCATCAGAAAGCCTGCGTCACGGGCGCGGAAGGGCTGTCCTTCCGTTCTGTCCTTGTAGCTCCCTGATTAGGCATTTTGACAGGTTCGGTAGATATTACTGCGTCTTTCGTTGCAGCCGCACACTCTTAGAAAAGGGCAGAAGTATTTTTGGAAACGCTTCCCCTGTGAGAGGTGCGAGTTTAGAGCGCCGGAGTCATTTTCGCAGAGTGTATTGCTTCTTACATGAGTCTCATTCCATCTCTCACACTGGCACCCTTCTCCTAATCTCTCTCGCTCTCTCTTTTACTATATCCATCCTTCTACAGAACAGCATTAAAAGTAAAAAACTGTGCACGTAACAAGTTTCTTACCATAATCTGTTTCACTTCATCATCATCATCCTCTTATTTTCCTAATTATGTCTTGTCTCCCTAATTTCCTCCATATATGTGTGTATGAGACATTGAACATTTCTGTACCTTGAATACACTCAATGGTGTGACACATTTTCTCTCTGTCCCTCTCTCTCTCTCTCTCTCTCTCTCTCGTTTTTTTTCATCTTTGCCTCTTTTTCTTCACTTCTTTCTCTATACTATATTGTTTTTCTGCATATTTTTCTCCCTGCTCTCTGTCTCTCTCTCTCTTTTTTTCTCTCTCTGTCTCTCTGAGCAGCAGGCTCCACTGCTAACTCGAGTGCCGCAGCGATGGGTTCTCTCGGCTCTTTGGGAACCCTGCAAGGCCTCGCCGGGGCCACCGTGGGCCTCAACAACATTAATGCACTAGCAGGTAGCGTCAACAGTGAGTATAAACCCTCATCCGCCTCACCCCATCCCATCCCACGCATACACACGCCCGGAGAGACGCCCGCACGCAGTGACGCGCAGACACACGACAAACGAGCATAAAAAAAAGGGCATCTCTCTGGGTATACAATAGGAGTTTGCTGTCCGTGTATGTCTAGTGTCCATGTGTGTGTGTTGTGTGTTGTGGTTTTTTCCATTTTTTTCATGTTTATTTGTGTTTCTTATTCAGGATATGAACGATCAGGTCATCCTCTGGAGTCCTGTTCGTTCACTGAAGTCAGAATTTATCGGGATTGTTCGTGATCAGACTTTTATAATAATTTTTCATAATCACATAATTATTTATCTTGTACAGTAAGCTAGATCGGATCATTTTATAATTTGATTTGTTTTAATATTTTCTCCAAAAAAAAAAAAGAAAGATTAGCTTGAGATTAGGGTTAGGTGTGTGAGTATGTGTTAAGCAAACTCCTCTTCGTCCTGTCTCCACACGCACCTCCACGAACCAGACGCCTGGCAAATCCATCGCTCTCGCTCTCGCTCTCTCTCTCTCTCTCTCTCTCTCTCTCTCTCTCTCTGTTTCTCCAGGCTTGTGATTGTTTCAGCGTTGTGAGATTGTTGCCTTCGTGAGTGTGCGTTTGTGGTGTCGTGTGCAGCACTTATCCGGAAAAGAGGACATTTTCATGTAGTCCATTCAGCCGTCTGATTAGCGTCTGTAATTCACCTCACAATAGCTAAGGGCCTCATGTGTTACTTTATTAATTGCTAGGCTACGGTTAGTGTGTGAGTGTGTGAGTGTGTGTGTGCGGATGACCTGACCTGGATGTCTGCATTTTCCCAAAATGACCTTTCAGACAGGTTACTGGTTTTATAAATCAGGCTTTCCAAAACGTCACATCATCTGTTTTACATTAATTGAAATGAATTTCGAATAGACACACACACATGCACACACACACTGCTCATTATAAAGGCCATATAGTTTAATTGAATAGTAAAGGTCAGTATTGTAATTATTGCAGGATAAATGAGAGAGCTGCGCTTGAAGCACCCTGCTCATCATTTATTGTTTGCAGGACGTCAAGCCAAAAGGCCAGTCAGTAAATATGCATGAATCAGTCATCACACACACACACACACGCACGCACACATACCCCTAATGAAACGGCATCCCGGCTCTTGTTCCGAGCAGACAACCTCCTGAGTGCTTGTGTTCTTACATCTGACTGGAGGGTCTGCTGGCGAGAGACATCTTCAAACACATCTTCTTAACAATCATGTTTATTGAAGGTAAAGAAGGGAGTAGAGTCCCGTCATCCATACTTCACTACGTCCAGACTTATGGAATACTCATAACCGAACTCTTTTTTTCCCTCTTAATGTTGCTGCAGTTACTGAATAATTTATAACTAAGTCTCAATAATTGCAGAATAATAGAGCTGAAGGATTATATATAGGGTTATGATTACTCAGGTCCTAAAGGAACAGAAGAGTCTACTCTAGTATTCTGGTTTCCTCCCACAGTCCAAAGACATGCAGGTTAGGCGCTAATTGGCGTTCCCAAATCCCCCGTAGTGTGTGTATGAGTGTGTGTGCTGTATGTGTGCTCTGCGATGGATTGGCACCCCATCCAGGGTGTACCCCACCTCGTGATTTAAGACTCTTGGGGTAGGCTCCATGCCCCCAAACCGCATCCCTGTATACAGGATAAAGTGGTACAGGCGATTTAATTTGGGGAAAAAACACCTCCATAAAAAATAAAAATTGTGTTTTTTCCCTGTTTTTAAATTGACTTACTGTATACTTTTGGATCCTTCTCTAATCGCTAGACAATCAGTTACACTAGCAAAGTAATCCTTGTCATTACCGACAATCTTATTCTAATCTTATTTGATATATGAATAGCTTAAAATGATGCGTAAACATGTATTCGTCTGACACACGCTGAGATTTAATAATGAATAAATATTAATGATGCAGCGTTAGTTATGTAGTTAACTAAACTGTCCCCAGAAAAACACTACAGAATTTGTGCTCTGGGATTGGCTCCTTTTTCATGCTCCGTGGGGACATAGCCAATCAGAGATGAGATTGAAATCTTGAAACCAATCATAAGTCTTAGGCACCATATTATATGTTGTACCAATTTTGTTATATATGTTTATCATATATAATTATGTACAAAATCATTCAGTATTTCCATATATAACTTAAAAATGAATAAATAAATAACATTACAGGAGAATATATGCACAGCTGTAAAGACAGAAATATAGTACAAGACGGACCAGTTTTCAGATGGAGACAAAAAACCTAATGTACACTCCTGCGATTTGCATAAAATTATAAAGGAGCGAGTGTGACAAAGTTACCAGAAGAACTCGTATTCTCCAGCAAGCTCAGTAAAACCTAACAGCTGTTTTACTTATAGTTCTGTGCAAAAGTCTTGGGCACATATAAAAATATGGCAGAAGCAAAAGATGCTTTTGAAAACATTTCTGCATAAAAGAAACTTCTATAAAGAGTAATAAAATAAACAGTCAATATTTGGAGTGAAAACTCATTGCTTAAAATCAGGAGTTTTAGACACAGATTTGTGCAGTTTTATAAGAAAACTGGTCTGTCTTGTACTATATTTTTTCTTTTACAGCCATGCATATATTCTCCTTTAATGTTATTTATTTATTAATTTTTATTAAGTTATATATGGAAATACTGAATGATTTTGTACACAATTATGCAGACATGATAAACATATAAAACAAAATTGGTACGGCATATAATATGGTGCCTAAGACTTTTGGTTAGTGGTTAGTCAGATAGAATTTCTACGAGCGTTCAAGTCAAACCAGGACTTTTGATGTTGCAAAAAAACTGAACACGGTTATAAGTAAACCCTAAGAGATTTACTGAAATGTAGGAAATGCTGATTTTCGACCGAGCGTTCATTAAATTCATTCTTGCGTCGTAAATAAAAACTACTTTTATTTCTCTAGTGTTTCACTAGGGTTTGGATCACATCAAGGTAGAAGTTTTTCTCAGTATGCCGGAGCCATGATCCGACTGCCCGCTTCATGTCTGAAACGCTGGCCTCCCAGGAACTCCTTTAATGTCCTACACATGTGGGAATGGCTTGAAGCGAGGTCAGGACTGTATGGTGGATTTGGCGATAACTCCCAGCCGAGTGCAAGTTAACCGCAGACAGATGCGTCTCTTCCCTCGATTTTAACAGGTTATTGCAGTGGGTGCCGAGCCACCTTGGCTAGGATCGTCATTCATGGATGTATGGCCTTCTTTAACACGTTTGCACCATTCACATGTTTTGAGAGTCTCATCACCGTACTATGCTTGAAGTCTTCTGTAAATGTCAATCACTTTTACTTATTCATTCAGAAGAAATATGTGAAAGTCCCAGTTTGACTTGAACGCCCCTCGTAGGTCGATGACTTGAGTGAAATAAAAGGAAGGATAGGAGCGGTTGTTGTTGATGTGGTATGGTGATGAGGTGGTGATAGTGACACGCTGCCGTCGTGATGTTGCCTGCATGTGTCAGCCACGGTTTCCACTTGCTTACACTGCTGCGTATTACATGTTGTTAATCTTGTTGTGGGTGTATAACAGCACTCTTTATTGTTGCTGATCGTGAGCTGTTCTTATGTGTATGTGTCAGCTGGCTGTCTTGAAATGTGTTGTGATTATTCAGCGAAACAATGAAACGTACAGCTTTTCTTTTAACCCAACTGAAGTCTAGTCGCAGTCCAGCCTCGCATGTTCGCAACACGTCGAGTCTATCTTTAGCACATCAGTCAGTGTCGCCATGGAAGCATCTGTGTCAGGAGGCTGGATAATCAGTGTCAGGAGATGATAATCCTCAATCAGTTGGATAAAATTTTAAATATACAGCACAAAACGCTACTAACAAACTGGTAGAAATGTGTGTAAAGGGTTACACAGGGACCAAACCAAGCAAGGAAACCCTAAGAGATTTACTGAAATGTAGGAAATGCTGATTTTCGACCGAACGTTCATTAAATTCATACGTGCGTCGTAAATAAACAAGTGGTTAACCTTAACAACCTGATCTGTAAATGACATTGCAGTAACTCAGGATGATATTAATTAAGATTCCGTGTGAGATTTTAACCTATATGTGTTCCTAAGAACAAAACAAGCGCATTTTTTTTTTATTTTTTTTTTTTCCCCTGTTCGATTATATCTGAGGTCAGGAGAACTGAAGTACATTTCATTAATGGCTGAACTGTTCCTGGTGTGTTGTCTGATGTGGATATAATCTTCTTGTCTGTTTCGTTTTGTGTCTCGTACTCCTGTGGTGTGTATCTTGTCTCAATGATGTTTTTTTTCGTGTGTGTGTGTCTTGTAGTTAAAAAAAAAAAAAAACACTTCCCCCCAGTCCCAAGCGCTAATGAGTAAGTGCACTTCTTTCTTCTTTATTGTTGGGTTTTATGTAAAGTTGCTCACATGCTCTCAGGTGTGGCTGCCCTGAATGGCGGCGGCTCAGCCGGCCCCATGGATGCCCTCACTCAGGCTTACTCAGGAATCCAGCAGTACGCCGCCGCCGCCCTGCCCACACTCTACAGCCAGAGCTTACTGCAGCAGCAGAGCGCAGCCGGGAGCCAGAAAGAGGGTGAGGAAGAAAGTGCACTCACACTCACACACACACACACATATACACTCACCTAAAGGATTATTAGGAACACCATACTAATACGGTGTTTGACCCCCTTTCGCCTTCAGAACTGC
>JAQQZT010000004.1:15106913-15119217 GCA_030068275.1 Clarias platycephalus | reverse complement strand
TCAGTTTGGAGTTCAGGAGATTGTCTTGACCAGGACCACACCCCTAAATGCATTGAAGCAACTGCCATGTGATTGGTGGATTAGATAATTGCATTAATGTGAAATTGAACAGGTGTTCCTAATAATCCTTTAGGTGAGTGTATGTGTGTGTATATATATATATATATATATATATATATACACGGATCTGACCATTAAGAACGTACGTTTCGAGAAAAGAGATCTCGCAAGCTGCTTTTCTTCTTTATACAAATACATACAGTATATACACGCACATATACACGTACACACATACAAGGGGTGGTCATAAAATTCGTATTATCTTATAAAAAAATTTTAAACACAAATTATTTATTTGGAAATGAGTATTTTCTTGAACATTTCTTCTTGTTCCAAAAAACTGCAGCTAAAGGTGGATCTACAAGCTATTGATTCATGGGGGTACTTAGTATTGCCCACATTTTCTTTCCAAATTATTTAGATTTTCTTCCTAATTTAGTCGCATCCAATTCTTCCCTGTCACTAGGGGACTCCCACGTTAAGCTACTACTACCACTCAGTCGGGAGGGCCGAAGACTATAACGTGTTTCCTCCGTTGAGGAACCGCCGACCCACGTTATGTCACCGACCGCATCTTTTCAAACTGCTCGCCCACGCACCGTTGGGGGCGGCGTAACACACTCGGAGGACAGCGCTCTGATTGACTGTAGAGCTGTAGAGCCATGATTAATGTGGGAGCACTACGTACCTCTCATCCCTCCCCTCTGAGAGAGCTCGGCCAATCAGCTCTCTCTAGACCTCCGGCTGCGAGAGGTTACAGCATCACCCGGGAATCAAACTTGCAATCTCCGGATGATAGGGCAAACACTTTACCACTGCGCCACTCAGAGGCCTTCCACATTAGTTTTCTTTCATTTTTACATGAAAAAAAAAACACAAAATTAAAAGAGGAGATAAAATTTTTTAAACATGCTGGTATTTTAGGGTTTTTAGGTTTAAGAGTTTAGGTCAGTAAAATGAAACGAACATGTCAGAAGCTTGATTTAGTGGCGATCGAGTCTCAGGGATTCAGATGTACTGTATGTTTTGGACCATTGCCTTGCTACAAGGTGCAGCCACAACCCAAATGTACCGTAGCTTCACGGGATGAGAGAAGCAATTAGATTTTCATTTTGGGATGTTATGAGCTACAAGTCCATGAGTCTGTGTATCACAACATGGTTCCCAGGAGCTTTGAATAAAAATAAAAAACGCCCACACTATCACATAATTAACAGCAGGGGGTTAAGTTTGTTCTTTTTTCATTTTTTTTATTTGATTTTAACCAGTGTGTTTTCAGTGTTTGGGTTTCATCCATTTTTATCAAGAGTCTCATTAATCCTGGACTGTATATAATGATACACACATGCAAACTTTATACACATGATAGTGAAATTGAATTTTCATCTCTGCGGTGTACCCCTCATTAAAAATGAGAAATAAACCACCACACATGTATATACAGTACATATATATAGTAATACAAGTACTACTGTATATACGCTAAATATCTATAGATCCTACAATATAGATGTGTAAAGAGATGACTGGGTTCACACAAGGTATCATTTCACACGCCCAGTGAAATTTCAGATGAAAATCTGGAAATTTATTGTCCCGTTTGTGTAGTGAAGTGTCCTCCTACCATAGATTAATGTTGCTTTCCTGCCAACCTTTTGAGCCTAGGGAATGATTATTATATAAAAAAAAAAAGAATACCAATACTAATAGTGTGTGTGTGTGTATGTGTTGGGTATTGTGTTTGCAGGACCAGAAGGGGCAAACCTTTTCATCTATCACCTGCCGCAGGAGTTCGGGGACCAGGACATTCTGCAGATGTTCATGCCTTTTGGAAATGTCGTGTCGGCCAAAGTGTTCATCGACAAACAGACCAATCTGAGCAAGTGCTTCGGTATGATGCCAATAAACATACAATAACATTAGAGAGAGTGCCACATAAACGTTCATAGAGAAACAGTAATTTCTTTACACATACACTGAGTCACTTTTTATTTAGGTGAACCTACATCGTTCATAATAAATAGGCAACATGAGGTGAAATTAAACATATAGTAATGTTTGCACTCATCTCCGGCACATCAGACGACAGATACACTACACCACACCCTGGAGATATATCCATTGTTTCTGTGCCAGTTACTTATGGGGTCGGAGTGCCAGCTTGACGCCCGCTTGTATCTGAGCACTTGGGGTGAAGGACTTTGCTCAAGGGTGCAACAGTGGCAACCCAGGCGGCGCCTCAAACCGGGGACCTCCTGGTCAGCAGTACAACAACCTATCTACCCCTGCCCCTCATTATGGGGGGAAATCTGTATTTGAATTACTGTAGGGACATTAAAAGCTCCCATATTTAATTATTTTTACAGTTCGGTCATAGAGGTCCACGGTTCGAGCCCCATCTCTGCCTGGGTTTTACTGCTGGGCCCTTGAGCAAGGCCCTTATCTCTGTCTGCTCAAGGGCGCCGTATAATTGCTGACCCTGCGCTCTGATCCCAGTCTACTAACAAAGCTGGGATATGTGAAAAATCAAGAATTTCACTGTGCAATAATGTACAGTATATGTGACGAATAAAGGCTGAACTTACACTAAACAGGAGGATGTCACCACTCATTTCCTCAAAAAAGAAGCTAGGTTTGTTGTTCCTGGTTAGCTGCTAACAGCTAACCCATCCTTCTTAAGCTCTTAAAAAAATATGTAGGCCATTAGATTTGACTTTTTTAAGGTTTAAATCATTAAACAGGTGAAAGTATCACAAGCCTTGTTTTTTGTTTATTTTTACTTTTGTGAGAAAATCATTAGGGAGAGGGGTTTTGTATGGAGCAGCTACAGTATTAGCAGCCTAGCAAACCTGCTTGCTAGAGTGCCATATAATATGGTGGTGTGGGACTTTGCTGCAGTTTTATTCGTTAGATTAAACAGTGTTATGTGCAGTCTGTACAGGGTGATATTGCTCACTATTAATAGCAAGAAAAAGTCACAGAAAAACACAGATTCTCTGGTACATCCTGACCCTGAAGTAACTTTAAAAATAGCATCACTCACAGTTTCAGGATGTACTTGATAACCTAGGAACTTTTCCACTGAATATAAAGTTTCTTCGCTTCACTTAGTTTTGGCAAAAAAGATAGTTTTTTTTTTTTTTTTTTTTTTTTTAACAGCCAAATACAGAGCATGTCTTGCTTTTTGTCATGCTGTATATATTTAATACTCAACTCACAACATAAGTATGCTGTAACCAAGAACAAAACAGGGACTTCAGGGTGGAGCTGAGGACAAAACTGGAAGAGGGTCTTTACAAAAATGACCACCCTTTTTTTCCTGTAAACATCATGAACCCTAGCGGATATTTAAAAAAGAAGAAAACCCCCCTCTGCAATATGATCCAAAATTTATATTTTCATAATAAGTCTCAGTTTTTATCACTCGCCGCTAATTGTGTGTATGCCACGGCTGTCATTACTTGACATTTGGAAAATTGGCAGTGTCACAGTCCTGTTGCTTGCGTTACATTTCTTCGTTAAATTTCCTGCCAGAAGTACAGTATGGACACCTAATTATCCATGCACTTGTTAAATACCAAATTAAAGATTTAGTCCTGCTATACTGTTATAAAAAGCTTTTCAGCATACTTTGTGGCTGAAAATGAATTGATGTTGAGGCCTAGGGTGCAGTCGGTGTTCCAGTTCATCCCAAAGGTGTTTGGTGGGATCGAGATCCGGACTCTATTCAGGATGCTCTAGTTTTTCCACTCCGACCTTGGTAGACCATGTCTTTATGGGTCTCGTGCACAGGGGTATGACTATGCTGGAACAGGTTTGTTACAGTTACTTAGTTACAGTGAAGGGAAATTGTAATGCTGCAGATCACAAGACATTCTAGACAATTGTGTGGCAACAATTTAATTGTGAGGTGTCCACATATTTTTGGCCATATGTTTTATATGGATTTCCCAATCTGAATGGAAACACTGAGGGTGATTAGCATCAGTAGACCCTGCACACTAACACGTTTGATTGATTGCGCTTTCTTTTTGTCTGTCAGGTTTCGTCAGTTATGACAATCCCGTGTCGGCACAAGCAGCCATTCAGGCGATGAACGGGTTTCAGATCGGAATGAAGCGCCTGAAGGTGCAGCTGAAGCGCTCGAAGAACGACAGCAAGCCCTACTGATCTATTTGCTAGGGCCTCTCCTCTCTGTCCCTACACTGCTAGGGTAAGTCCCCACTGCTGCCACGGCAACCGCCCCGGGGATGGGAAAAGGGGGGGACATGGGAGAGAGTTTCACCCTTAACACTACTAGAGGGAGACACTTTCCCCCCGAACATTCTTTTTAAACTTTTTTGATGGCCGTATTATTATTATTATTATTATTATTATTATTATTTGGTTTCTATTCACATGAACGCTTCCATTTTTGCTATTATTTTGTATGATCTGCGATGAATGAATAGCTCTTGCTAGTTTTTTTCCCTTTTTATTTTAAGTTATGTATAAAATTATTTATTGATTTTTTTTTAAGTATATATTTATATCATTCCTTTTTTTTTTTTTTTTTTTTTTAATGATAATAACGACAACAACAGCCGAGAGGAACGTTCTCTAAACTACGTTTAGTTTCCCGTTATGAACCTTGAGGCTTGTCAGAATGCATAGGGACGGGGCCAGAGCCCCAGAAAAAGCACCAATATGCACGTTCGACTTTGCCCTTTGACCTCTGGTGTTGGCTCCGGGCTCCGCTGCTCCTTCGACCCCTCGGCCCAACGGCACCAGAGAGAAAAGGGTCAAAACCCGATGTGGCCTCGCTGTAGTTAACGGCAACAACTGCCAAAAGAGACTCTCCACATACAAACACACACACACACACACACACACACACACACACACACACACAAACACACACACAAACCACACTTGCCATTAAAGCATTACGCCTTTTGCGTTGGGTTTTTTTTTTTGTTTGTTTGTTTGTTCTGGTGTTTGTCCAACAGAGCATTTTATGTAGAGCATTTTAAAAAGAGATGACAAATAAAAAAGAATCTAATAATAAAGCATTTTATGTTTCCGGCGGCGTGGCGGGTTCAACTGCAAATACTTGATGTTTATTGAAATAAAAATATATATATCAGAGTACAGAAAGCCACAGGCCTGTAAATTTTATTTGTAAAAAAAGCAGTTCTATTTTTATATGAAAAAAAACCAACAATTTCTACTGCCTCTACTGACGTAAAAGACTTTATTTATCCTGGTTTAGTGATCAGATTTTTGAAGAAGTGCTTTTCGCCGTCCGGTCTTCTGAAAGCCACACAATCCGATGTGGGAAGAGAACAGAGGATCATCCCCCCTTTCTCTCCCTTCCTCATTCCTCATCCCTCTATCTCTCTATCCTTCTGTCCCTATCTCTCCCCTGCCCATCTGTCTTTCTTCCTTCCCAGTCATGTCCCAGTTATATTCGAGTGTAATGGGGCTGCACGATTGTCCTGATCATTTTTAACGATATTGTCTGTTCGAGTTATTAATTGAGAATATAATAAGTGGCAGCCCAGCCGCTATGCCTCGGCCTCTGTTGCAAAGGAAGGCGGTTGGATCAAATCCCAGTAAAAGCCAGAGAACCAATTCTGGGCCTCTGAACAAACGCCTTAACCCTAAACTGCTCAGCTCTGTGTGTGGATTGGATTCTAACAGGTAAATGACTTTTGATAAAAGCAGCAAGTGATTACAAGTGATTAGACACTTAGTGCTACTTCTCAAAGAGTGCACATTACGCTAAAAGCATTTATGCTACAAATGAGCCAGCATCTATGCTCTAGCCGTATCATTTACGCTATCTGACTTGTTTTTAGGGAGTCTTTCTTTCTTTCCATCTAATGCTGCAGTCAGAACAAACGCGGCTAGAATCAGCCCAGAATAAACACCAAATGATGGCGGAAATAAAATGGCGTGCAATTTGCTCCTGGAAGCCGTTTAGTTCCAATTTTATCAAGCTGGTTGTATTGACCTGCGAATTCACAAACACAGGTTTTGTAAAACCAATAGAAAACAAAAGAGCAGGTGTGGGGTTTCGTGAGGTGTTGTTGTGCTTTTAAAAAATATTTTTCAGTGCCCTTGGATTTTTTATTTATTCATTTTTTTTTCCAGCCCCTCGGGATATCATAATGTCTCCATTTGTTTGTTTGTTAATATGGCTGTTCCATCAGGAGGTGGTTTAAATGGAAGATTTTGAGTGAGATTAATTTCTCACATAAAACTGAAGAGATCTTGAATGGTGTATACACAGGGTGAATCCACTGGCATTTACACACTCAGCGGCCTCGTCATTAGGTACACCGATAGAAGAGAATGCTGGACTGGTTCGAGCTGATAGAAAGGCAACGGTTATTCAATTGATACAACTGAGCTATGCCGAAGAACATCTCTGAACACGTCAAACCTTGAAGCAGAAGGGCTACAGCAGCAGAAGACCACACCTGTCAGGACAAACTGAGACTACGAACGAACTCAAATGGGATCACCGAAATGGGACAATGGAAGTTTGGGAAAATCTTGCCTTGCCTTGTCTTGAGTCTCAATTTCTGTTGGTCAGAATTTGGTGTAAACAACATTGAAAGCATGGATCCGTCCTGCCTCATACAGTATCAACGGTTCAGGTGTCCTGGCATGGGGGAGATTTTCAGATCTTCTTGGTACACTTTAGGCCTTTTAGTACCAACCGAGCATAATTTAACCTACCTAAGTATCGTTGCTGATCATGTCTTTCCCTTTATGGCCCTTGGATAATCCGTTATGTCACAAAGCTTAAAACCATCTCAAACTGGTTTCTTGAACATGACAGTGAGTTCCCCGTACTGAAATGGGCACCACAGTCACCAGATCTCAATCCATGTGGTTGATGTGGTGGAATGGGAGATTTGCATCATGGATGTGCAGCTGACAAATCTTGCATCAACTGTGTGACGCCATCATGTCAGTATGGATGAAGGAATGTTTCAAGCATCTTTCTGAATACATATACACATCAGAATCCAATCCAGACTTAGGCCTCCGCAGGTGAGGGTACAGGATCTTGTTTACGATCCCAAAAGTGATACGTCTAATCAATAGGACGGAACCTTAACCACTCAATCCCCACTGGTGTAGACAAATAGACAGGAGATTGGATTAGAGCACAGGTAAATAGTGACCTTTTTAATGTTTAATTGCAGTTTATATTTAATTAATTGTGAAGCCCTACTTCTTCGCTCTTTGTCCTTTCCCTCCCTCCGCCCCCTCTCTCTCTCTCTCTCTCTCTCTCTCTCTCTCTCTCAGTCCCCCCTTCACTCTCTCCCTCGCCGTGAGTAGTGGCACTTTACATGTGCAATCTGTTTCTCCCTTTTTTCCCCCCTTCTGTTCCATTTTAGCTTCGTCTGGTATTCTGTTATTTTTGTTTTCCGCGTTCCCCCCAAAAAATATATTAATAAAAACCATGTATTCGTTTTTTAAAACTCAAGATCCATCGCGCTGTGTCTCTTAAACTAGAGACTGATGGATTCTTTGGGGTGCTTTGTGTGTGTATGTGTGTGTGGATGTACTTATCATTTACATATGTTTATCTGTGTGAAATATGTGTAGTAATAAAAAAAAAAAAAACAGAGATAACTGGGGGAAAAAAAAATCTTGCACTGGGTTACCGCTCGCTAGTAGCGCTGTTGTTGTCGTTGTTGATGTTGTTGCTGTTGTTGTTATCTGTTGTTTGTTCTCATGGTTTTTTAATGCTGTAGTTGTGTGCAGAGGCTGTGTGTGTAACTCTCCTCTCCCGTTTTCTTCCCTAGAAACTCATCTCCATGACTCTTTGCTCATCGTTTGCCTAGCATGTCTACGTGGCGTTCAAAAAAAAAAACAAAAAAAAAAACACGTCTCATCGTCTCGTCATTGTCTCCGATGTCTTTCTGAGTTCTCCTGATCATAATCTGGTCTCCTCCTACTGATCTCTCCTCGACTTTGATCTTAGCTTGATCTTTGTTTTTTTGTTGTTCGTTTTTTTTTTCTTTCTTTTTTTTTGTTGTTTTTTTCTTTTTTTTGCATGTGACCTCATTTGGAGCTTTCAACTGTTATTTTTTCTGTTTTTGACCTTTGTTTTGTTTGTGTTCTTTCTCTTTTTATGATAACAGTTAGGGGAGGGATGGGGGGAAGGAAAGAAAGAAGGAAGGAAAAAAAAAATCAATCACAACAAATGTGAAAAAGCTAAAGCGCTAAAGCCGCGTTCTCACTCGCGAATAGTTAGGTAGATAGGTAGAGTCTATTTAATAGTTTAACCCGAAGCGTCGTCATTTTAAGAAGCGCTATTTTGAACATTTCGCAAATGTAACGAATTAAAATATAATAAACAAACCTGTGGCAAAGAAATTTTTTAAAATGCTTCGTTTGCTAGCTTACAATTTTTTCTTATGATTTGCTTTACATTTCATTTTTTTTTAGTTTTTTTCATTCATTTAAAGTAAACTTGAAAGTACAATACAGGGATTGGCTTCTGGACTTCCTGTCAGGGCGTCTCACAGCATGAGACGTGCAGGTAGCCCGAGCTGGTTTCTACGAGAACTAGACTACTTCCAAGCAGTTTTAATAAATATATAGATATATAAATATATATATAAAAAAAAACTGTCTAATTGAACTTAAGAGTCTCTCAGAGCGAGCTTGTGGTTTTTACATTTTTCAGGCAGTGTAAAGTTTTTTGATAAGGCCATTTGAAGTGGCTCGGTTTCTCATTAAAGTCTATATAAAACCACTTTTTTCTAGAGTAGTAAAGGTATAAAATAAAAAAATGAAAAAAAGCCAAGAAAAAAAAAAAAAGAGTGCCCTGTTTGGGGGAAATGCTACCTACATGTCACACCTTTTTGCTGAACTGATCTACCGTTAGACAATCCGTGGTATAAATGCACATGAAATGACCTATATTTTATACTGTTTAAATGTATAGAGGAAAAAAAACAAACAAAAAAAGAAAAAAAAAACAACAGTTTGTGTGACCCGCGTTCCCGTCGGTGCTTTTTGTGGATTTGAGTCGTGGTTTCATCACAAGTCTAATAGTCTTATTCGTCTTGTGTTTTTAAAGAGAAGACTAAAAATCGGTTTACTTGAACATAGACAAAAACCTATCATAGTACTATTGCTACTAGAGTATACCTGTTTTTTCGTTTGTTTGATTGTTTTTTTTTTGTTTGTTTACTTTTTTTTTTTTTTTTCATTTCTTTTTTTTTCCCTTTTTTTTTTTTTTTTTTTTTAAGAGTCCCTATTTGAAATTTCTTGTCGGGTAATTAGCTATATAAACCTTTTACAATGTCAGCTTGTGAAGCATCAGTGTCATTCTTCTTATTATTTGAAATTTCGATTGTGGGAAACAATATTTAGTATAACGTGTTGTTGCGTTCAGCGAAATGTACTTTTTTTTTTTTTCTTTTAACGGAAACATGAAAAAAAAAAAACGAAAAAAACAACAACAAAAAACAAGATGAGTGGACTTTAGTGCCAAATTCTGACGGTACATCCTGCCTACAGCTTCAGTGTATTACTTGTGAAATGATTTGATAACATGGGTATTTTATTACGTAAGTGTTTTGTATCCCTCATATTTAAGGATATAGATTTAAAAAAAACAAAAACAAACAACAACAAAAAAAAAGCGGTTGTTAACTTGCTACTCTGTGGTCTTGTTGCCTGAACTGTTCATGTTTTTTGCTTTCATTTTTTGTAAAAGATGTAAAAAGTGCCCATGTGTCATTCTCTCTCTTGTTCTCTCTCTCTCTCTCTCTCTCTCTCCTTCTTCTTCTCTCACACACGCATGCACGTGCACAACCATACACACACACACACACACACACACACGCGCACACACATGCACGCATACACACACCTGCGCTAAAGGTTGACCTCAGCCCTCTTTTCTTCGATGGTGTGTGTATGTGAGCCCCCTGAGCACGAGTCTCAGCAGCACGCACGCTTACATGCACGTGATACGGCATCGTTTGCCAACCTGAGTAGCCAATCGGAAATCAGAAAACAGAGGCGAGCTGAAAAAGGTGTTTGTTCATCGCCAGGCATGTGCTGATAGTACATTTTCAGATCATACTAGAAATATTTCTGCATTTCATTACCTGAGAAGAATCTTACATCACTGAAATCATTTATAATTCAATTAATAAACGTATATAATCAAGGCTTGGTAACTCATAAAGGAAGTGCGCGCTAATTGGATCTAATCGCGGATCGAATTCACCGCTAAGCAGGGTTTATCAGCATCCCCGAGCAAACAACAGATGAATTATCAAGGGCAGATCAGCAGACCCCTGAGCATTTGGCATCGTCTGAACTGTCTCCCACAAAAAAACACAATTTAATTAGTTGATGAGTTGTTTTTTTTCCTTTTTCACTTTACATGCGAATAAAACAAACATCACAGCCTAGCAATGTCATTCTCAGTGTTCACTGGTTCAGATCTTAACACTTTTGCTATCGGTAGGCCTTTTCAGTTTACAATCGCAATGCTTTAACCAAGAGGCGAAAAAAACTTCATGCACACCTGTGTATATGCTGCCTTCTAAACAGGACGGACTCGGATCTCAGAAGCACAAACACTGCCCAGAAATGCCTACCCAGCTCCCAAATTAGATGCAGGTCTAGTGGCGATCGTTCTATACAGTACGTCCGCTGTGAAGTGAGTATTACTCTATACTGAAGTATCGGCACATGCCTGTTCGTCTCTCTCTGCTTCTTCAGGTCTTAAAGCACCCCGACGCCAAAGGAGATCCCACCCGTCCGCGGTACCATATATCCCATTGCACTTTTGTCTAAAAAAAATAATAAACGTTTACGCGTGTTGTAAATGGCCCGTATACAATCTTGTTTACAGACGTGGTTTACAGCCGGCTCCCCCCTAAAAAACCCTGTTTACTTCACTAAAGCACTATTTTCTACCCAAATCCTGCCGTTGCCTTAACATGACGCTCAGTATTAGTGGGGTGGAATAGGCTGCTGCCTGAGTGCTGCCAAGGTTATTTGTGTGCATGTGTACAGTATGTGTGTGTATGTATAAATGTAAGTGTGTGTTTGTGTACGTTTTGTCCCAGTAATTCACCCAACGAAACTGGAACTGCCAAACACCGAGCTGCAGGGAGCGACTTCGTTCAAGAGACTCAACGTTATGGTGAAAAAAAAAATGTTTGATTTTCGCTGTTAGCCAGTGCTAGTCACAAGCACAAAAAGAAGCACACACACACACACATGGACAGAACGGCAATGAAATGGTTAGCACAATGATGTCGCACAGTGTTGCAAGCCAGCGTCCTGATTGCTCTATCAGTTCTAAAGATGTGATGTCAATTCAAACGAAATATTACATAATGCCATTTCAGTATCGACACGCAACCAGACAAAGTCTTTCGGTTATTTTCTTATGGTTTAATCCCTCGCTCTAAGTAGGCACTTTAACCTGGTCAGGGTCATAGAAGGGTCCAGAAAGTATCCCACGCCCTAGATGGGATGCCAGTCCCTCACAGCTTGTGGCTTAAAGTGCATAATGTATTTATTTTCAGAATACATGTAGATTAGTGTATGTAATGTGTGTTTTTAATTTCATTTAATTTTAATTTTAATGACTAGAAATAAAATTTTGAAAATATTTCATTATCTTAACCCTTCAACATCCTCTCTGAGAAAAAATAATAGTTGAGATGGCACTTTATGGTACAATATCAATACATTTACAAATTCCAAAAAATAACAATAATTTATTTTGTTGGTGAAACAGAAGAATATTTTTTGGATATTTGATGCTACGAAGCAATTGAAAAGGAATGCGGTACTTTTTAAAGATACAGCGAAATCTACTGGATATTTCTAGCATAGCGTATCTCAACCGAGTGGTAGAGAAGGCTCAATCAGGTTCAAACATATTTTTGAGCAAGATATATATTGACTCAAAGTAGGATCTACCAAAGGGTTGAGCAGAATGTTAAAGAGTTAATAAATGATAATAATTAGACTAAAAGATCTGGCAAAATAAAAATAGGAATCGTATAAAATTTTTGTGTCGTGGTACAACAAAGCAACTGTTTTTTGGACATTTGATCCACTTTGTTTTTATATGGTTTGCTACAAAGCAACAGTAAAAACATCATTTTAGACATGTTTACATACATTGTTAAAGCGCTATATAGTATATATATATATATATATATATATATATATATATATAAAAAAATTGAATTTAATT
>JAQQZT010000004.1:15032600-15060100 GCA_030068275.1 Clarias platycephalus | reverse complement strand
GTCTCTCTCTCTCTCTCTCTCTGTCTCTGTCTCTCTCCCTCCTCCTGTGTTGTCTTTTATCTCTTCTTATTTCAGCTGTGAGGCTTGGCTTGTGTGGAGACCTACAGCACACATGTACGCCAAACCTTTAGGACACACACACACACACACACGCTCCACTTTAAAGAGCACTGAGATCAATGTGTCATTACAGCTGGAGGAAAAACAGAAAGAAAGAGGAAAAGAGAAAAAAGTGGAGGAAGTGAAGGAAAAAGGAGGTAAAGGTCAAAAGAAATATGAAAGGAAGGAGAGGTAGAAAAAAAATGGATGGAAGGAAAAGATAGAAAGGAAGACAGAGAGGGATGGAAAGAAGGGCAATTAGGAAAAAAGGAGGATGGAAAGAAGGAATAGAACAGAAGGAAGATGCAGGGGAATGAAAGAAGAATGTAGAAAAAAGATGAAAGAAGGGAAAGGAGGAAAAAAAACATGGCTGTGAGAAAGGAAGGAAAGGTAGCAACTAAGAAGGAATGTAGAATAAAAGAATGAACAGAAGATGAAATAAATGTTGGAAAGGAAAACTGAAAAATGA
The DNA here is from genome assembly GCA_030068275.1 of Clarias platycephalus. NCBI lineage: Eukaryota > Metazoa > Chordata > Actinopteri > Siluriformes > Clariidae > Clarias > Clarias platycephalus. The sequence continues at coordinate 15,059,532 of JAQQZT010000004.1, read as the reverse complement.
GATGAAAGAAAAAAAAAATGTTGGCTAAAAATTAAGGATGGAATAAAAGATTGAAAGTTGAAAAAAGATGGACAAAGCAGGATGGAAAGGAAAAAGAAGCGTTGTGGAGAAAGACAGGTTAGCGGCGCTTGTTCGTCAGCTCGTCTCGTCCTCTCCCGGTCCCGCTGGTGTGAGGAGCTTCGGGCTCTGTCCCAGCGCTGCGTTCCAGGTGTGTTAGTCCGGTTCACTGCACTGTGTGTGTAACCAGGGGAATTCCCCTCACCTCTGGAACAGCTGTGTCCCGCTGGCCGGCTCACGGGAGTTTCAGGCCCTGAGGGTCCTGATCGTCCTCCTAGTTGTATTTGAGACAAAAACCAGTTTATATCCGAACCTCAATTTGGTGATTCATTAATATAAAACCCCCTCACGCTACATCCGAGCCTTTATTGTTGCCTTAAACTACGTTAGATACACGTTCGATCGAGAAAAACACGTTTGCAGTTTTGTCCACACGTCAGAAATGTGTCACGGTGGAATTTTATATAAGAAATACAAAAATCTGATTGGTCAGAAGTTCTTCCTTAATGTACCGTTACTGTTCATTAATGTATTTCTAATGTATTAAGTAGCAACCCAGGTCTCCTAGCTTTTTAAGAGCCACACCTTCTTGTATTCTTGAGGAATCGTTCTCAGGCTTACTGAAGGATTTTCTGACTCTCATTTCTCCGTACCTGAGTAGTTTAAGACAAATATGCTTTTTGTTTGTTAAACCACACAGTGACCTGTGAATCATTCAAGCATTAAAAAAAGCATCTAACTTAAGACATGAACCAGTGTGGAACAGGTGCAGATGATGACGGATGATCAGGTCGGTGATTAGTAGACTGGTGATGCTGAATGCTGAGTGGTTGGAACAGACGAGAGGGGAAATGAGGTCGCTGCTGGGGTCGTTACATAAACAATTAATCCTCAAACTGTGTCTTTAGGTTTAATTTTAGTTTATTTTAAATTATTATGAAGATATGGGTGGGTGGGGGATGCTCAAGACTTTTACACAATACCGTATATGACAGCAAATAAGTTTAATTTGTTAATAATCGACATGTTTCATGTTTGTTGATTAAGTGCTGTTAAACTAATCTGCCTCAGGCATTGATGTTCTCATCTGAGTTGTACCTGGGATTGATAACTGTGATTGTAACTGAGTGAGTGTAAGTGAGACTTCTTCGATAATTATTCAGTTAAAATCTTTTTAAAATCTTTCTAATCAGTGATTAGAAGTATTAAGTTTGTTAATTACGTGGAGCATCTGTAAAACGAATCGCCGTGTACGACTCGTCTTCCTACTGTTATGTCCACACAGCTGTTTCGTCTCAATCCTGTGAGTCTTTCTTACTTTCACTATTAAACATAGCTGGGAATTCTTTGTCCATTTTTGTACAAATTTGTTTATTTATTTGTTTATTTTTACTTTTCAACTTCAAGTGCTCACGTGATCCCCATTCGTGATTTTTCATCCGTTCAGGTTTTTACCTCACACTGGACAGTTCTCACTTCAGGATGGACGTGTTATGTCGGTAACACAATCCTGTCATTCATTTAATTTTTTTTAAGCGGGCAAGTTTATTAATTATTAAATAAAATTGCTTTCAATTTTTTCTAGGTAAATCTGAAGTTATGTCAGGAAGGGTATTTCATTTGTTGGTGTGTGTGTGTGTGCTGTCAGAATCAGGTGTGTGATTCCAGCAGTTGTTTGTTGTAAAGGTTGGTATGTTGTTTGTTTGTTATTTTGCTCTATTAGACTGTGTGTGTGTGTGTGTGTGTGTGTGTGTGTGTGTGTGTGTGTGTGTGAGAGAGAGGGCAAGAGACACAGGCTGGTATGTAGTGTGTGGGTCTGCACACTGACGTGTCTCTGAAGTCAACAAACAGTCGCATTGTTGGAGCGTCTCCCCGTTAGTTTTCTTTTCTTCACTCTTCTGTCTGTCTGATTTCAGCTTCTTGTTTTTCTCCAGTTTTACGGCTTCTTTTCTTCTTAAAGCCTCGTATCGCAGAGCGAAGAGAATGAGGACACTGATGAGGACAGTATGAACTGTAAGTCAGGTTGATTACTATGATTGTGTGAAGTAGAGAGAGAGAGAGAGAGAGAGACCCATGCAGATGGAAAGGCAGAGCTTTACTAAGGATACACAGCAAGAATGGGAGCAAGGTAAGAGATGATGTCATCGTTCGCTTTGAATATCACAACTATGACAAAATGTGATTGAGTCTTGGAATTTTATACACACTGCATCTTGTTGGTGAGGGAGAACAGTCTGTTAGAGCTGATAGGAAGGCTACAGTAACTACAATGGCCGTTCAAGTCAAACCAGGACATTTCCAGAGGTGGCTCTGAGCCCACTGCAGTCGTTCCCACATGTGGACACTTCAGTACATCACAGTATTCGCAGCTGGGAGTTATCGTAACATCCTAAATCCTACGGTCCTGATCTCACTCCAAGTCATTTCCACATGTTTGGGCCATTAAAGGAGTTCCCGGGAGGCCAGTGTTTCAGACATAAAGCAGGCAGTCCGATCACGGCTCTGAGAAAACCTGATGGTATCCAAGCATTAGTGAAACACTGGGCTGAGTGCACTAGTGTAGCAGAGGATTATATAGAGAAATAAAGTGAGTTTTTACTCTCAGAACTGTGTTCTGTTATTCTACACAATCAAAAGTCCCTGTTTGACTCTTCAAAAAAATCATTTCTGACAACCGTGGTCTCGCACTGAGAGACAGAATGTTTACCGAATGTATTTAAGATTGAGCGGTGAAACCGATCAGCAGTTTATCCTCCGTCTCTCGTCTGTCTTTTTTTTCCTTTTTTTCTCTACACTTCTCTACCACGTACGAAATGAAAAACGGACCAGAGAACAAAGCGAGGGAAATAAATGCCTCCAATCATGCTTTTTTTCCCTCTTAGATTGCATGGCGGGGATGGTGGATCACACGAAGGGAGGGAGGCGGTGAGGGACAGAGACAGAAGGCCGTGAAGGTGACCGTGATTAAGACCGAGGTGATGGCAGTGGAAATGGGAAGCAGATAAACGAGAGGCGAGAAAATGAATCCGTCTGCCAAGGAGGCAGGATGAGGCGAGAGAGAGAGAGAGAGAGGAAGACAATAGTTGCACAGAGTGAGAGAAGCGCATCAGGAACAGGATGATTGAGAGCCTGCGGATTTGACAAGTGAAAGAAAGGAGACGGCGTGATAGCCGGGTGTCATCGCACATCAGTTTGCTTGTAAGCATGTGCGAGTTATTCTCCTGAGTAAAACCTCACACCTCGCCGCTGTCTGAACTGAAATGTCGACTTGAGGAGGAAAAAAAGTGCTTTTCTCATATTTTTATCAGCCTCTTGTCATCACCAAGATGAGAAGTAAAGATGTGCGATTTGTTTCCTGTCAAGGCCGTGTGAGGGGGGGCAATGACGTGAAAACTGAATTTTCTTTTTTTTTTTTAGGACAAGTGAAGAAATATTTACAGAGGTCAGATTATGTCTCCCGACTGTAAATAATAACAAAAAAGGGTATTTTATTTATTTAAAGCAGCAGAAGGTGAGTCACGTCTGAAACGCCGGCCTCCCAGGAACAAAACATGTAGAAATGGCTTGAATAAGCATGAGTCAAAACAAGATCAACCTCTGTCTTTAGCGTTTGTGTGATGAGACACCTCCTGCTCCGTGTGCAACCTCTTGCAACCGTGACGTACGAACACATACAGTAGCAAGAGCATGTCTAAGCATTAAACTGAGATAGATTACTGTATTGAATTTTATTTACTGTTAGCCACGTCAGGGTTTTTTTTTTTAAGAGTAGGAGATGTTGGAAAGTGGAAACACACTTCGATGTCTGATTCGAAATAAAATTAGAAGTAGCCCAAGTTCTAAAAGCGTTGGTTAAAATAGCTTGAGTATGTCTCACAGGCCGACTCCCCTCTGAGCTTGATGTAGGCTTTTTTGTTTTGTTTTGTTAATTCATGTCAGACAGTGTTGGTCTGTGTGTGTGTGTGTGTGTGTGTGTGTGTGTGTGTGTGTGTGTGTGTGTGTTCGAACAGAGTGAAATCTGGGCAGCTCTCAAGGCCGAGTGGCAGCACGAACAAAAGGAGCTCAGTTCTCGCTAAGGCTCTGCATCGCTCCATCTCTCACACCGCTTCAGTTTCTCAAGCTGTATTTAAGCACTCGAAGAGAGATTTCTCATTTACAATTAATTAATGAACCATACTGTTAGGCATCTGTCACAAATCGGGTGTATGGATGTAAAACTTAGTACCTTGTTGCTTTGGATAGTGTGTGTAGAAGATGGTTGTGTTGTTTCAAAGCATTTGGAGGTTCAGTAAATGTTGTCCCATTTTGAAGGGCTGTATAATAGCCGAGTGCAAAATGTCACAATCATCTCAAGAAAGGATCTGAAAGCCGTCCTTTATACCAGCTCGAGTGTTCTGGCATTGCTGTTTTTTATGATTACTGAATATAAATAGTAATGAATCTAGTTTCTTTTGATGTAAGCCATCATAAGCTTATACAGTGAGAGCACACAAGTATTCAGATGTTTTATTATTTAATATATACTCATGAACAAAAAAAAAAAAAAGAAATTTAATGTAAAAATGTTTTAAATAATAATGTGTTCGGTTACAAAAAACAAAAATTTAATTCATAATTTAGTTTGCTTTGTTACATTAAGAAGACAAGTAAGGTGAAGGTACCATCTCGTAGATCAGTAGAGTGTTAGTTTGAATGAAGCCGACTTGACTTGACTTGTCACTTCAATCATATACAGTTAGTACACAGTGAAACGAAACCGCGTTCCTCCAGGCCCAAGGTGCTACATGCATCAAAAATTTACAACATAAATTAACAGAAAACTTACTAGCTAACTAAGGAGCATAATTAGCTGGCTAACTGAGACAAGACAGATTGACATGACAACATAAATTAACAAAAAACTAACTCGGAGACCTAATTAGCCGACTAGCTGGATAAATCTCCTTATAAAGCGCCGCAAAGGAATTTACCATGTGATTATGTCAACTGATCGCGATCATCATATACGGACGTTCTGCCTTTTTTAAACGTTTGCGTCATTTATATGTTTTACCGCGGCGTGTCTCATTAATGTACCGTATTTGAAGTGTTCTTTAAATGTCAGTCGGTTTTACACCTCTGTTCTTCTGCTCATGAGGAAAAAAGGCACTTTTTTGGGGGGCTTTTTTTTTTTCCTGTTCCATTTGGTTAAATTAGTTTTTCCCAAAGTTTATAAGGTTCCTCTGATGTACTCGCTCAGTATTTCTGAATCTCTGAAATCTTTGATAAATTTTCAAACTGGTTTCCAGACAGGAGGTTGGCTCCATCATGCAGTCTTGAGTTGACTCTTGGATGCATGTGGTAAAAATCTTTTTGTTTAAGGTTGTCAATGTTTGTTACTTAGATACAATTTTTTTTCAAGAGGATTAATTCTTCGAATTTCAAGGTATATTTGGTATTATAAGCCTTAAATTTTCGGTTTTGATGAAAACAAAGGAATTGGGTGGGGTTTCGTTACCCAATTTGCAATTATACTTTTGGGCTGCTCAAATCAAGCACATGTTAAGTTGGTATAATTATAGATTTGATTCACGCTGGGTTGGGATTGAATCTACAAAATGCTTTCGAGTGTTATGTTCCCTACCATTTATTCATAATGTGCAAAAAAATCCAACAACTGATTAGAGTTTTTACTGTAACAAACAAGTTGTCTCTTAAGTCTCCAATTGCGCTTAATCTTGATTTTCCCGCTTCCATACAGAGCATTGGCCTTTTGACTAGGAGGTCAAGAGGCGTGTCTGAATAAAGTCACTTATTTGATGATGGCCAAATGAGATCATTTCAGGAGTTAAGACAGGATTTTAGTCTTTCCAGTAAAGATTTTTATAAATTCCTTCAAATACGACACTTTTTGGAGTTGCAGTTAAAAGAAGGTAATATACGATTTGATCTTACTTAAATAGAAAAAAAGCTTTTCTCTTCATGTACTTTAAAAAAAAAGATTTCTGAATTATATGCATTGCTGTCCAATGTTGGTCCTTCGACCATTGACTCTTTAAGGATGACATGGGAAAAGGACTTGGGGTCTATTCTCAGTGATGAGGAGTGGCTATCCGTCTGCTCAAATATCTTTCCCAAAAGTGCTTCAATTTCGATTCATGAACAAAACTTGAAATGTATTCATAGAATTTATTTAACCCCAGTTCGTCTCCATAGAATATTTCCTAATTGTTCTCAGCTATGCTTTAAGTGTAATATGGAGATTGGCACAGTGATGCATGAGTTTTGGGATTGTGACAAAATCAAAATGTACTGGAAAGAGATTCACAAAATTGTATATATTTGGCCCAAAAAAATTTATATTATTACTCTGGTCAACTGCTCAGATACCTTCGGTCAATATGTGGTTGAGTCAGGTGACCACACTTTTACCACTAGAAAAATTAACTGATGACTTACATCAAAAATCTGAGGTGTTCTGGTGAATTTGGTCCTCATTGACTGCCTTTCTAAACTTGGTTTGTAATTTTTTATTATTTTTTTTGTCTTTGCATTTAAGCATTTATAGCCATTTGAATGTGTTACAAAATTTTGCCTGTTGTCGAGATACCTGTACCACTGCTGTTGTTTTGTTGAAAAATTTAATAAAAAAAAAAAAGTTTGTCAAAGTTTGTTTAGAATTGTAACAAAAAAAAAAAAAGTATTGAATCGGTATCTGTTTTAAAATCACGAGTTTAAACACGAAACTCAAAATAGAGTCACAATGCAGATCGAAACCTCAGCATCGTGATAATATCGTATCAGGTGGTCCCTAGTGATTCCCATCTCTAATGCTTGGGAGTGTCATGTTCCCCCAGTCTCCTTCCTCTATTAATATATCTTAATACAGTCAATGAGATTAAATTATCCTCCAATGTGTCTCTCTGTTCATGTTTTCCCTAGAATAGTTTGCAGAGAAGCAGCCACATTAAATGTTCCTCTGACCTCCATATTTCACTGCGAGTTTGACGATTTTGGGATCGTAAGCACAGACATTCCTTCCCCTGAACATGAGCTGAGTTATTGCACAAGAGTTCTAGTCTGGGTTCATCTGTCGGGAGTGCACTGTTGCAAAAGAGTTCTGATCCGTAAATGCTTCATCATTTTTAAATCGGTGGTTGTCGTAGTGGTGATGATGACTGTTTTTCTGTATAACTGTTGTTCCTGCTGCTGTTAGACCATCCTGAAACCCTGGTTTCTTTCATTTCCTTATCATTAGCCTGAGAGCATGCTATAAATCTGTCTCCCATCAACCTTCCATTAAACATTAGCACAGCTCACTCTAATCTTTAACATCGCCCAAGTAATTCATCAGTGACGGTGGCATTGTAAACTAAAGTGTAGTTTAAACTTCTTAAAAAGTCATAGACTATATAACATCTGTCGATAAGTCTCTCACATCCCGTCCTGCTTTATTTCGTGTTAAAGGCTACACGTATGGATCGTAAAGGCTACAGTAATATCTTGCCTGCGAGTGTGCACGCAGCCAGGGAAAGCAGCCCTTCGTGTATTTCCTAACCCAATAACACCGTCCATGTGGGATTCGTGGGCAGCGTACCGCCGTACACGAGGAAGCAGAGGCAGCGCGATCCGAGCCCGCTCGTTAGTTTAACTCCATTACACTGCAGCCAGCAGAATAGTGAATCATGTTACTGCCCTGGACCTTGAGTTCATTATGTGGTTCTGGCTTTTGGAGAGGACACCGGTACACACTTACACAGTGTTCTGCAAAAGCCACACTGGATCATTAAAGCCTTGCACATAACTCCCACTCAGCATGTGTGTGTACGGCTGCGGGAGGGGGAGGTTGTGTGCTAGCGCACAAACTAAATGATCCGACATGACAAATTCCCTCTCGGAAAGGTTCATGGTGTTCTTCTCTCGTTTTAGTTGTCGTTTCGGTTCTTTCTTTTCCTCTCATGTGAAATTTGTGCTCAGTGTTAAATCAGGTATCAGTATAATTAACGCGCTGGTGCTGTTGTACCGAATATCAGCACAGCTGTGATGTGTTCTACAAACTTCATTTATCATCAACAGGTTGTGATTTTTTGTTTCTTTATTTAACCAGCACACATCCTTACACGACTGGCAGGACTAAACCGCCCGGCTGGAGCTGGCGACGTACGGTTAGCTACCGAGCGTTAATTCTACCTGTTAATTCTATTGTAATAAACAGGAGTGAAAGTAGTAGTTTTAATTCTCACCGGCACTGCGTACCTAAAAGGGGAGAAGAATAAACAATGGAGGTGAAGGACAGACCTGAGGAGCCTTACAATAGATTTATAATATCAGCTGAATTTCATGTTTTCAGGTTGAATCCCAAATATCATTAAATGGGAAACTTGTGTGCTATGTAGGGTGTAAGTTAAACTCTCTTGTTCCACACCTGATTAAAGGTTGGAAAGGGATTCGGGATTCAGCCTTGTGTTAGAAGTTAGTTATCTTTGCTCGCAGGTTTGTTAAACCACAAGGACGGTTCAGAAGCAATTACTAAGGAAGTAAAGATGACACAACGTTATCGGGTGTGATTTCTTGCTGAAACTTGATTCCCTGATCGGTATTAAATGTGGGTTTTGGCCAGAGGGGCCTCCGAGTGGCATAAAGTGCTCGCCCTATCATCTGGAGATGATGATTAAATTAGGGAGAAAATCGTGGGGAAGAAAAAGAAAAGTAACGAGTCGAGTGGAGCCGAATGTAGCTGAGTAAGAGTAGCGTGTCTTCTTCACAAATCTACTCAAGTAAAAAGTATGGTGCAGTAAAACTACTCATAGAAGTAATTTTTTTTTTTCAAAAGTTACTCAAGTAAATGTAACGGAGTAAATGTAACTCGTTACTACTCACCTCTGGTTTTGTCAGGTAGCTGCTCTCCCCTCTTTTCCAGTACTGCAGTCCATACCGACCTACATTGTTAGAATACCTGAGATACGTAAGGTATAAATACGCTCTGTACATCGCTACTGGTGGAATGTCTAATTAGATTACTTGCTTGGAACTAACTATCATAATACAATGTTATAATATGATTGATTTAGAGATAAGAACATCATGTACAGTATATATAATTTAGTTTCTGATTCTGAAGACAAAGCATGATAAAGTCTTTTCTCATAATCGCTGTGCAGGTTCATCACGGGCGTCCCGAAAGCGGAACAGAATCGTGTTCATTTCACATCCTTCTCCAAACCCCAGCCGCAAAGTTTAGTAGTGTTAGACTTTCCCTAACTGGATCTAAGAGGATCGAACACGACAATGCCACAGTGCGGAAAGCCAGATCCATGAAGGTTGGAGTGGAAGATCTCAAGTGTCTGGCACTCAGGCCTTCAGAGCATCAGACCTCCTCACACACACATACACACGACGAGATGTAAGAGCACAAATCCCACAAAGTTCTGCTCCAAACGCAAGTTGGCAAGCCTTCCCAGAAGACTGGAGTGTTTTCATGTACTTTTAGTGAAACTCGGTTTTGTTTTCTTAACCTCTTCGGACATGAATATCCTCACATTAGGACATCACGTGATTTTCTCGGGAACTGCATTCATAGTTATCAGGTGCTAGAGGAGGGATCACAATGTTACCAGTGTCATGCTTTTTTTTCTGCACCCGATGTGTGCAAATCAAGCACTCTCACACACCCCCACAAAAAAAAAAAGTTTATCATCACTGGACTGATAAATGGACAGAGGAGCACACTGACAGCAGACAGTGAGGGACGACTTCCTGTCTGTCCTCTGCTTTTAGAAGAGAAAGGATCTAGTAAATGAAGAAATTAAAAGAAGAACCTTTTTTTTTTTTTTTCAATGAAGCAACCAGAGAATTTAGCTTTTTTTTTAAATCTTACACATGTTCAGTTCCTAACATTGTGATGTAAAAATAAAAACACTGCTACAGTATGTCTATAAGCTGTGTAAGACTGAAACAAACTAAGTGCTTTCAGAACGCGTGTGGGTTTCACAGTGTACAGACCCGAACGCCTCACACTCTCTCACTCACACACACACACACACACACACACACACACACACACACACACACACAGCACGAGCTGCTGCGGTTTCCCAAGCTGAAGTGAGAGCTTCTCTTTGTGAATGACTACACTAAACGTGATTCGGTAATGGTGTGTGTGTATTATGTAAAGTCGGAGTTGATCACAGAAACAGGCTCATTAGATTTGTACGACCACCACAATCACATTCTCTCAGTCTCAGATCTTTACGAATCTTTTAGTTTCATCGCAGTGTATAAACCGCATTTCCCCACTGTGTGTGTGTGTGTGTGTGTGTGTGTGTGTGTGTGTGTGTGTGTGTGTCAGTGAAATATGCGGATTTTAACCTCAAGGCCCTTTCATTTCTTCAATGCTGTTGGTCACAGTAGTAAACAGGAAATGAAAAAATGAAAAGAAATTCAAAGTATGGTTAAAAATAATGCCAACTTTTTCAGCCAGAACACGCTGGAGTCTGGGCAGGAGGAGGATATGAGGAGAAATACAGGAGAAGTGAGTAGGCAGGAGAGAGAGGACACCGAGAAAGGAAACGAGGAAACGAGAGAAGAGAAAGAAGTACGAACGTGAGAGATGAATCAGAGTGAGAGACAGAAGCAGGGCTGATGGTGAGACAGGTGGAGACAGGTGGAGAGAGGGGAGACGGATGATCCTTCCTAGGGAGGACACTTTAACACCTCAAAAGTGAGATAGCAGTCCTCTGCGTTTAACCTGAAGTTTAGGCTTCGGCTCTTCGATAAGCGTCTCACTGTAACCTGTCGATAGTTGAACAGTTTTCCTGATGATGATTCAACTAGCGATGGGTCGTTCATGACCGATTCATTCTTTTCGAACGAGTCTTTAACGTGACTCAGAAGAACGAGAAGTGATTCGTTCATTTTCCACTGGGCGCGCAAACCATCGCAAAACCTTCCTAGGTTATGTACAGGAAACAGAATTGAGCGATTCTTTTCAAATGACTCTTCTAGTCCGAGTCGTTCGTTCCTTTGTCACGTGACCCCCTTAGACGCTGTGCGGTGCAATAGATTCATAAGAACGAACGACTCAGACCAGAAGAAATGAGAGGTGAGCTGCTCATTCTGTTTATTATAATATGTCCTTAACTGCATTGTAATATTTTCATTACTGGAACTATAGCCAATATCTGTGCATGTAGACGTGTTGGGGGTCTGTTTATTGAAAATGTTATTTAACATTTTATTTCATTTCTGGTCAAAAGAACAAAATGAACTAAATGACTCAAAAAAGGATCCGTTCGCTTTGATGAACGCGATTCAAAGAACTGAGTCACTAAAATGATTCAAACTTCCCATCACTAGTTTCAATCCCGGCCCATGAGAATCCCAGAAAACCGTACGCATTGATGAATTTTCCTGCTAATGGTGGATCTTTTTGATGGTCGGCGATCGAGGACGTTTCCGTTCCAGACTCTCAGACTCGCAGTGACGAATCCGTGTCTCGTCACCAGTAACGATTCTCTTTAAGGAACGTGAACGTGAACACTGGAGGTGACTGGAGAGACGGTAGCCTCGAACGGAAATCGCTGATGAGACGGACGTTTTAATATAACTCGAGTGCGGATAATTTTCGACTCACCCTCGTACATTACGGCTTTCATGCTGGATGTGTAAAAGTGCAATATGATTGGAACGGACACGAAACTGTTAGTTCTAAAAGATGAAGAATCGTGTGTGTGTGTGTGTGTGTGTGTGTGTGTGTGTGTAGATCAGTCTCAGATGTTCCATTTGAGAGTTTGTTTGAGTCTTTTTCGGGTTCTGTTCTCATCGCCTACATCTGAGGCCTGGCTCCAGTCCAGCGCCCCCTCCCGGTGCCCACCAACATTTAAAGCACACTCGATGCCTTCATCGCTCCCTCGCTCACGCCGTCCTTTCTCTCCTACCTCACTGCATGTGTGTGTGTGTGTGTGTCGTCTCCGACGTCTCCAAACTCGCTGCAGGTGTCCAGCAAGGAGGCAGCACGCAGACAGACAGAAGATCTGAAAGGCAGATCGCTATGGTTAATGAAGGTCCTCGAAGCATAAACCTGGAGTGCACACACACACACACATATACACACACACACACACACACACACACACACACGTATACAAAAACTGACAGGAATCTAGTGTGTTCATTAGGTGAGATATTTCCTGTCTGTGGTCAGTGTGGTTGGATTAATTAGAGCCAAGAAAGTGTGTGTGTGTGTGTGTGTGTGTGTGTGTGTGGTATTTGACTGACTAAATTATACCTGCATTGAAAATGCTTATAAAAAGAAGAAGGGCTCTGAAGTGGGATTTTTTTTAAATTATTTTTTTTATGGTAGCTGTGGTTGCTTAAATGAGGTCCGTGTGTGTGTTTCTGTGCGCGTGTGTGTGTGTTAGTCAGTTTGTTTATTCATTCATGTATTTATTTACTTATTTATTTATTTATCGTTTTGTCTCATGCACTCACTGTTAGTTTTGGTTGATGATAATCTCTCTCTCTCTCTCTCTCTCTCTCTCTTTCTCACTCTTTCTCTCTGTCCCTGTCTCTCTGTCTCTCTCTCTCTGTCTGTCTCTCCGTCTCTCCCCGTCAGCGTCTGACGGAGAGCAAGACGCCGCTGTGAGGTTGGATCAGGAGCGGGCTGAAATCGTTGCCAGATATGACAAGGTAAGAGCGAGGATCAGACTCACATTGTCCACATTCCCAACCCATCCCACATTTTTCTAGCCAAACACACCACACACTCACACACACACACACACATACCTACACGCTCTGCTTTGGCAGTACAAATGTCTGTATATTCATGCCAATAAAGCACCCTTGGATCTTGAAAGAGAGACAGACAGAGAGTCTTCATCCATCCAGATGTTGCAGCTCTTCTGAGCTCTTGAGCTGTTACTATTGATCCAGTCCTGGATTTCTGAGGCTTTTGTGTACATAGTGTAGAAAATGCTATAGTGGGGTTCTTTTTAAAAAGATTGTCTGATTGTATAAGAATTGCTGAAAATATGTAATTTTAAAGTGCAATAAAATATTAATGCTAACAGCAGCACTACTGTATATGGACCCAATAAATGAGTAGAAGCAGAATGGGAAACTGCTGTCAAGAAACTCACCCATGAGACTTAGACGTATGAGTGTTCGTGTACGAGGGGCGTACGAAACAAAAAACCGAGACTTGCGATAGTACTTGGACAGACGGTACATCTAGTCGGTAATCTAGTGAAGCAGTGTAAAGATATATTTATGGATGGGAACAGCACATGGATGAGACTTGATAGCCACAGTAAAACAGTTGAACTGTACAAAAGTATTAAAGAAGGTCGTACGTCTCGTGAATCGTCTCGTACGATCCCGCCTGAGGTGGCTCAGAGCCCACTGACATCGTTTCAGTGGGTTCTGCGAGATGAGAAAGGTACCAAAAAAGGTTTCTGTAAGGTGAAAGTAGTACAGATCCCCCAGACGGAAGCATCCGTTGCGCAGAACGCCTGATTTTTGTGAAAATCGATGGATAACTTGTCATCAACCTGCGGAAAGGATGCTTCTGTCTGAGGGATCTGTACCACTTTCGCCTTACAGGAACTCGGTTGGGAGTTATTGCCACATCCCTCATACAGTCCTGACCTCACTCAAAGATATCTCCACATGATTGGACCATTAAAGGAGTTCCTGGGAGGCCAGCACTTGTTTCAGATGTGAAGCAGGCGATTATATTGAGAAATAAAAGGTGTTTTTACCCTCATAAAGCTATTACAGTATGTACAATAAAAAGTCCCGGTTTGACTTGAACGTCCTTCATGTACTTATTAATAATAATAAGGCTGGGATGAGTAAATGATTTATAATGATCACACTAATTAGAAGGTAAAGAATTTAGACAGTCGGGTTTATAAATGTCGTTCCAGCGTCACTTAAGGACACGACACGATCTCCAGTTGCAACTTATTTCTAATGATTTTGCAGCAAATCTTTATTCAGGCTTTTTATTTCTAGGCTACCAACAGTCTAGTCATTCCAGTAGTCAGCTTTTTATCATGAACTTTAAAGGGCAATACAGTGGAACCTCGGATTGTGTGTAATGCGGTTTGTGAGTGTTCCGCTAGATGAGCAAAGATTATTATAATTTTTTTTACTTGAAAAACGAACAAGTCTTGGTTTACGAGCACCGAGTATCATGTATCACACATGCGCTTCTTGTTTTGATCATGACTGAGTCAACGGTTTTTCTCTCTCTTACGCTGCAGAATTGTGGGTAATCGTCTCCCCTGCTGGGTCTTAGTGCTCGTCTCTTACTGGTATAATCAACGTCCGTGCATGCGTGTACTGTTTAACACTGTGACCACGTGTGTGTGCGTAAAACATATTTTATTTTGTATCTGTATGTGTGTGTGTATAGCGTGCTGTAAAGCAAAAGCAAGTCTCATTAGAGAGGTTAAAGATCCATTATCTTAATTTTTTGGGCTGTGGAATGAATAATTTGAGTTTCCATTACGTCTTATGGGAAAATTCGATTTGGTTTACGATTTGATTTGGTTTTAGGAATACGAGCTTCCGGAACGAATTACTGTATGCTCGTAATCCAAGGTTCCACTGTTAAATGATTAAATGCTCGCTCATGCAAATGCTTGTTTTTTTTCCAGAGAGACACTCTTTTGTTATACCAAAACTGAATGCTGCTCCTTGTTCAAGTCGCACAGTGAGAAATGTTCTTTAGTTCAAGGTCAGAATCGCGTGTAACTGAGACACTGAGACAGCTCTACCTACTGATATGCGTAGTTTCCATATTAAATCTACACTGCTTGTGCTTAACTTGTTTCTGGACATGACCCACCGTGGTTATCTAGAGCAAACACACGAATACTTGTACCATTGTGTCGTCAGGTTGCTCGATGCTAAACTGCCAGCTAAGCGTTTTTATTTTCTTTTTTTCCCTGGTAATAATCTTAGCTTGGGAGCTCCTGTGCAAAACTTTAAATGTCACTAGGGAAACAAACGGTGTGTGAGTGTTATTTCCTACTGAACTCTTTCTTTATTACACTGTCAGTGTCCAACTTCATGATGATGGACTATGAACCGTTTTTAATGAGCTGTTTGCCGGCTTCTGCTTCCCTAAATCGTTGTAGGATGAGATGAGTGTACTGTATGTTCATCTCTCTCATAAGTATGCTGCATGTCTGCAGGAGTGTGTGTTTAATAGTGTCTCGGCTTGTCCCCAAAATCGAGGACATTTCGGAGCGTAATTGAGCGTAGGCGTGGGTGTCCATTAGGTGACTGACATTTTCCCTAATTAGTTTCTAATGTCCTTTCTGCTCACTTTCTCTCTCTCTCTCTCTCTCTCTCTCTCTCACACACACCTGCACTTAGTACGTGCCTTTATAGGAGAGGAGAGTAAGCGCAGTGTAATGATTTGTAAAGCTTTTGACTGCATCGATAAGTGAGGAGTGGATAATAAATGAATAAGTAGTAGAGATGGGGAGAAATCGATTCAGTTACGTATCACAATCCTTTTTTTGTTGTTGTTGTGATAATTCATTTATTGATATACTGACTTTAAAATTATTTTGTTAAATACGTTTTAATTTGTGTATTACAGTTCCTCTATAATCCTGGAGATGGCGCGCTTTAAAGTTTTCACACAATTACAGGCAGGACAGCATCCTGGGTGGTTGGAGCAAGTTATCTGAAATTATATGACCAAACCAAAAAAAAAGAAAGAAAGCAAAACATTAATAGGTGATTTTATATAAAATCATGTTAATGACGTACTGTACAAAATCACAATACACATCAAATGGGCACCTAGTAATGGTGGTGGTATCGTATGGGGTATCAGGTGATCCCTGGTGATTCACATCCCTACCAGTCAGTACAGAATGAACGACAGAAGCGATATCCGTTTTTAAATGATTTGGGATTCCGTAGCCCGTGTTTTGAGTTCCAACGTTATGCACACGTGCACCGCGTTCATCATCCGTTTTCTGGTCCTCATGCATGCGCCGAGCCACCAGTGCACAGGATCTTCCCACATGCCTCACTCCCTGCTGAGAATCGGCTTCGAAATTATAGCACCCTGAGGATATTCATTTGTGTATTTCATTTCCATTTTTGCAGAAATGCCTGTTTAGTATTGGACTTTATTTAATACTGAACTGACAGCTCTGCAGATTGTGCACACTGCTGTGATGCTCAGATTATAAATGAAAACTCAAAGTGTAAGGAAGGAAGGAAAATAATAATAAAACAAAAGAAGCATTATTGTGTTGAGAAATATATTTTAAATATAGAATTTATTTTGCTGTAGAAATGTTCGGAATGATTAAAATGCTCATTTAGAATAAAGCGCTGGGAAGTTAATCGAAAATCAGTCATAACTCACATTCAGGTATTTGCCCATGTCAGGTAATTAGTTTTATTTTTCTTCTTTTTTTAATTAATCTATTATATGTATTTATTCATTTATTCTTTAATAAAGTTAATGTACTGTTTACTTAAAAACATGCTACTGCGTGTGTAGTCACATGACTCTGCCCCGCCCTGTCTGTGACATGAAAGCAACGTGGAGAAAAACTCTTTTAATTAGTAAAACAAACAACAACAAAAAAAATCCCAGCTTTAATCCCAGCATGTTTAATAGTATGTTTTAATTGTTTTTATTACTCATAATCATGATACTGCTTTGAGGTATTGTTTTAAATCCCACATCATCTCTATACAAACGTTTCTATATTTTTCTATATTTGTACAGCTAGTTTTTTCATATATATATTTTTTATATTGTATATTTTGTCTTATCTTCTGTGGATAAATGTTTCTTTCCTTAGCTAAAGTTATTTTCTTTATTTTAGTTCTTATTTTATTCCATATTTATTTCCTATTAATAATCTTTTGATTTTTAAGGTCACGGCCGGTCGTTAAAGCATTTCACTGCATATCGTACTGTGTATGACTGTGTATGTGACAAATAAAATTTGAATTAGAATTTGAAGGTCGTCTCTCCCAGCACCAGTAGAGGTGTTAGGTTAGAAAGGTAAATTTTTTTAATACACTCACAAAGAGAAATGCAATTCTGGTTGGCCAGAGCCACAACTTAGTAGATTTAACGTGATTACACAAGCCGTAATATACAAGTCTGTTTATTTCTGCGTCTCACGTGCACGACTTGGTTAGATTAGTTGGACGCATAGTGGTCAGGTTGGTTAAAACATTAGATATAAAAAGGTATAAACTTTAGACATGGCTGATTGTGAACCCTTAAGACTTAGACTCTGTGCATTATGTGTATCGATTAAAATTCTGTACAACTTTCATTGATTTAAACACACACTATTATGTGTGTGTGTGTGTGTGTGTGTGTGTGCGTGCTCAGGACACAGCTGCAGTCTTCTTACTCCAGCCCAGATCATTCCTTTAACCATGCCTAATGTGTGTATGTGTGGTTTATTTCTAAGAAACCTTCTGTACTTGTGTGTGTCTGTGTGTAATGCCAGGAAAAGTCTGTGGAAAACCTTCAGCTGTTGCATCAACTTTGCACAAATCTGTCTTAGACACTGAGGAGAACGGATCCTGTGTAACGAGAAGTGGATGATCGCAACTTTAAAAAAAAACAAAAAACAAAAAAAAACAAATATATATATATATATAGGCATTTCTGATTTTATGTCAAACACACTAAACATTTATTTGACCTGAATCGATGTTTTTCTTATGTTGATACATTTTAAAATAAATAAACCTGTCCAAGTTATTAAGTTTGATGTTAGCTACTGTAGGTATAAGCCAGCTACGGCATTAAAGTTAAATACTTATATATATTTTTTAATGTTTCCCTGGAATGAATTTGCATGCCCGGCCCAAAGTTGTGCCAAGGCCACTCGGGTACACAATGCCAAATTAGACCCAGCATGATGCCTTCACACTGCGCATTTCCATGCGCCACACATCTGATATTGGTATGCATGAATATTTATGAGTGCTTCTCACCTTGGCTGCTTGCCCTCAATCTAGCAGGCCAGTTTGTTTTTAAAGCCAGTGACACACACACACACCACACAGAATGATGGTACAGATCTGTTAATCTGACTTTGTTTCTCCTTCTCCTTTAGGGTCTGGAAGGTGGTGCCGTTGAGCCGTGGGAGGAGGCGAACTATGACCTCTACAAAGTGGTGGACCGCTTCGGCTTCCTCCAGTAAGAAACTTACCCTGCAGATTAACCTGGCGGTTTTATACACCTGTGTACACTTCTGTAGAACACCACTTATCCTTACACATCTGTACCCAACCATACTGTCCAAACTTTGATCCTTTCTCTGTGCTCCTCTGCAAGCACATTCACACACCTCTATACTTCTATCTACACCTCACACCTCTATGCATCTCTATACTCCTAAGTGCACCTCAGTACTCCTCGATACTCCTCTATACACCACTATACTCCACCATAAACCTCCTTATTCTTTCATACACCTCTATACTCCTCTGTGCACCTATGTCTACCGCTATACTCCTCCGTGCATCTTTATACTCCTCTGCGCACCTCTATAGCTCTATAGATTCTCATCTATAGTTTTCGAGACACTATACTTCCAATATAGTATACTCTTATACACACAGGTGAGTATATCGGTGCCTTGAAAAGTCTGTATATTCCTGTACGTACACACTGATATACACCCTTATAGCCTTTCCTCCTCTGTGTACCCTGTTTTCTCCTTCTTCTTCTTCTTCTTCTTCTGGCAGGGAGGTTTGTGGCTTTCCCAGGCTTCTAAAACCTCAGAGTACTATGAGATATTTATAGGGTGCCACATGTGGCTGGCAGAGCAGGAAGCCACAATCATAGGGTTACAAAGAGAAAGGGAGTGTGTTCTGGCAGTGGCAAAGAAAAAAGGATGTTAAAATGTTAGAGAGCATACGCCTGTGAAACGGTAAATAACAGGTGGATCAGGGTCGGGTTTTTGGAGAGGGTAATGTCAAATAGCCCTGCTATGAGGGAGGTGGGTGGGATGGATGGAGAAGGGAAGTGAGCGGTTTATCTTCTAGGTAAACAATGGAACAGCAAGTGACTCCACAGCATCCAAGACTCGGTACACTGGCTACAAGATAAGAGATAATGCGGAACGTCTGGGGGAGTTAAATTCCCTCATTAAAAACCAAACCATAGAGACACAGAATCCTTATACTGTAATGTAGTTTGCATAATGAAACACAGCATCATGAAGAAGAAGCAGATTCACGTTGGACTGATGATGGGTAATGGGGTCTATAGAGTGCTGATATAGGCAATATACAGTACATGCTACGTTATACAAGAGTTAATTCCGAGCGAGTAATCCGAGAAGATGAGAGGCATGCCACGAGAGCATAGCAATAGTAAGGTAAACAGTCATAGGGGGAGAGCAGCTGGTTGCCAAAACCAATCCTGGGAAGCAGGAAAAAAAAAACCCACATTGGTTAATGTTATGTCATCTTAAACAACACTTAAAGAACCGTCTATGTTGTTTTGTTCATGGCTACCAAACTAAACTAGCCTCTATCACAAGGCTGAATCCTAAATCCCTTTCAAACACCCATGGAACAAAGAATTGTATACCGTACTTAGTGCATTAGCTTTCAATGTTAAGCTATTTGGGATTCAACCTTAGAACCTTGGAAATATAACGTAAATCTCAGGACGGTCCTCCACCTCCATGGTTTATTCTCCTCACCTCTGTCTATATAATACCTGTCATTCACTCCACCAGCTCCTCCAGTCGCGTTTAGTCAGTTCGCCAGTCACATAAGGACATGTGTTGGCAAAGTAAACAGTTAGATAAACAAACCAATCTATTTGATAACTAGTGTTTGTGGAACTATTGTATAAAAGCAATATCACACGAGAAGGAGTGCTGTTGTACTGAATATCAGCGCTGCTGTGTAGTGCTTACGACAGCATCACACTCATGCTGATACATTCAGTACAACAGCACTCCCTCACATGTGATCTTGCTTAATTGACCGTGGTGTCTCAAACCACACTACTTATTCACTATACTGTGAATTTCACTGTGATTGTTCTTTATAGCCATGCTTTTGTTTTGCTGAGGAGATTTAACTCCCCCACAAATATTTCATGTGACATTCTCACTTCTTGTAACTCGTATAGCAAATATTGGGTGTGGTATGGCATTGAGAACCCCACACTCTTTATTTACTGTACAAGCCACTTAAACCCAACTAGAAATACCTCACTATAGTGAGGGCAATGTCTTGTACGACGCACTTACATTCCGTATATTATATTACATATAATGTGAAAATGGTGTGTAGGACACATGAGCATTGGTAAGTATTTACCAATGAAAATTGAAGAAAAAAGAAAATTGCATCGGTTTACAATGCGTCCTGTGTAAGATGCAATCTCGAGGTGTACCATGAGTTTAATTCAAGCTCACATGTAACATCTGTCTAACACTTGGATCTGATAAGTAGTGAGGATTTAATAGGGGAAGACCAGGTCTTGTTAAAGCCATGTCTTAGGTCAGTATTAGACAGCACCGTAGCCATAGCGTCCACTCTCGCCCCTGCTATAACTCGAGACCAAATGACCCCAGATGCCTGAAATGGAATGTTATCATTTCCTGTTTGTGCAAATGCCAGTGATTCCCCTCTTTGAACCCGGTTAAACCAAATGGCGTCATGGATGACCCGTTGTCATAGCGATGTTAATTTATCTAGCGAGTCCACTTCCTGTGGAACAGATTGTTTCCCTTTTTTGGTCCACATGTGACCTCAGCAACATGACCGTTAGATGATTTGTTGGTTTGTACTAGCTCCCCTGTAATACTACCACTTCACGAAGTTACTCGCATAAAAGTATGTTTCCAGCTTTTACTGGAACATGTTGTGAATGTAGAGACGCTTTTTAGGTTTAATGAAAACAGAATGACAATAGGAGAAATCATTGTCCTGTTTACAGAATGATGAAATAATGCTGCAATTTTTGGTGGAATTATTGTCTGAAATGTATGCGTGTCTGTCTGTCTGGCTGTCTGTCTGTCTTTTTCTTTTAGTGAGACTGAACTTCCAGCATTTAATGCCATGGAGGAAAAGGTGAGCACCTTCTACACTAAAAAACATCAGAGATTATGATCATAATACACAACAACAACAATAATAATAATAATAAATAATAATAATAGCAATAACGATAAATAATATAATATAATATAATATAATATAATATAATATAATATAATATAATATAATATAATGACACTAATATACAGTGGTGTAAAAAAGTGTTTGCCCCCTTATTTTTTTTGCATGTCTGTCACACTTTAATGTTTCAGATCATCAAACAAATGTAAATATTAGTCAAAGATAACACAAGTAAATACATCATGGAGTTTTTAAATGAAGGTTTTTATCATTAAGGAAAAACAAAATCCCAAACTACATAGCCCTGTGTGAAAAATGTTTGCCCCCTAAACCTAATAACTGGTTGGGCCACCCTTAGCAGCAAGTGTGACAAACCTGCAAAAAAGTAAGAAATCTGTAAAGGGGCAAATACATTTTCACACCACTGTAATATGATTCAATAAAAGTAATATATAATATCATAATTACTTTTTTTTAAATTAATTAATTATTTTTTTTATAGAGTGAAACATTTCATGTTTTGTAAGTTGACCCCTTACCCAACACCTGACTTTCAGATTGAAAGAAAGGAATTATAAACAGTGAGGTTCATAATTTTTTGGCCTTTGGTCATTTGGCCTCATTTGGCCACCACATGGAATTTGAAATGAAACATTCAACATGTGAGTGAAGTCAGTGTGGCATTAACCATTACAGCCGTTTTCATACACGTTTCACAATCCTTGGTAGTCAGACTGTCTGAGGGAACAGGCATTTTTTCCCATTATTTATGTCTCCCCCCCCAAATAGAGGTGTGTATGTCACATTTCTGTCAAAGGTCTTGAATTAAAGGTGAAAGTTTGACTTGGCTCACATCCTGACTGTTTCATTTGAAATTCAATGTGGTGGTGCACAGAGAGTTTTGATAACATGGAAAATGTAATATGTAAAATATGTAATCAAAATAGCTCCAGTTAAACAGGTTTACCTACAAGGCGAAGTTCCGTAAGATGAGATTATGCGATAAAGTCTAAAAGTTGATAGATATTGCGTAACTCAAACCCGGAGCTCCCTCTGTAACAGTACTCTGACTTGATCTGGTAAATAGACATGGCTGTGTGTGGCGCTGCACAATTAATAGAATAAAAATCAATCTTGATAAAAACGTAGATGCAATCTTATTCTGAATGATGGTGATTCACCTGCGTGTATTTCCCTGCATTCAGATCAAGTTGCATTCATGAGTTCACTTATTAACTCGACAACAATTCCATAATGCTATATCAGTTAAACTCATTAGTGACACAAAACACTATTAATTCACCAATCAAGCCAGGGATCAGTAAATGCTTCAGCCATACAACTGGACCATTTTCCTCTTCCTCATTTATTCCTTGTGTTCTGTTGTCACTCTGGTGACGTGTAACGAGGAAGCGGACCTAAACAGACTAGTAAGTTTACTTGTGGAGCTGAAGTTGTACAGTATGTCTTTATTATCATGCCAAAGACCTGAGGGTAAAACTGTTTCGCGCTCTGGTTTTATTTTTGCGCCATGAAACTCTACTTTTATATCACATAACTCACTATATTCGTTAATTAAACCTCATCGGTTGATTCTAGCTGTAACACAGAGACTCTAAGAACAAAGTGAAAGTTATATCATACTGTACAGTATATTATACTATAAATATTGTACTAGATAATGTTAAAACTGGGCAATAAAATCTTTGACAACAATTAATTTTACACTGTAAAATATGTATTTAATTACAAACTACTGTTTACCATATGCTGATAAAAAGTTAATAATAATAATATAGTTGCAAGCAACAATGAGCGGGCCTAAGCACCCTGCGCCATTGCCACCGAGTGCTCCAGAAAGACAATGGACACACCGGGCATTTAAAAAGGACATCAAATTCAAATCAAATTCAAATTTTATTTGTCACATACACAGTCATACATAGTACAATATGCAGTGAAATGCTTAGAACAAATGCTTAGACATACCAATACCATTATGACATAATTTTGGAAAAGTTATGTCATAATTTTAAAAAGGATTTTATGTTTAGAACGCTCAACACTCAATGTGATGCCACTCAATGTGATGCCACTCAATGTGATGTCACAAAGTTATTAACCATGCAGTGCGAAAGTTGTTCAGTTCAATAAAGTCTGAATGTGTACCGGCTTTTGTGTGTATGAGTTATTTAGCAAAATCTCGTGTGAGGGCCCCCATGTCACGCCCAGGGCCCAGACTCTCAGGTATCCAAATGGCAGCAGATTTCAACCTGTCTGCCAAGTTTCATGGGTTTTTGAGTATGCTCAAACCCCCATTAAAGCCAACTAAAGTAGTTCACTGCATTTGTTATTTTATTAGGGCCCAAGCACTATGACATCAGCCCTATGCCATCATAGTGTGTGAAGGGCCCTAATAAAATAATAAATGCAGTGATGAACTACTTTAGTTGACTAAAGCCCTATTCGGAACGGGACTAGTTTTCCAAACGACGTTTGAGTTTGAATTTTTTTCAGATGACGTCTGTCATTTCATGTATGCATTCGGACGGGACTAACATCTCCGTGTTTATTACAGAGGTAGGAGTGTCTGTGTTTTACATGTGGGCGTTGCACAAGACCACATGTCCACATCTACATCCATTATTGGTGCACAAACTTGAATACCGGCGCGCTAATTATAGTACGGTAGCAATCACAGACATTCGCATTTGGATGAGATTAGATTTCTCAGAGGACCTCCAAGCTTGCTGAAAAACAGTAGGTAATTTGCTCCGGAATTTTTACAGAGTTCGTGTGAGAGAAAGATAGACATGGCAGATTCGGACGGGATTAAAATCACAAAGTACATCTGTGAAACAGAAATTTCTCTAACGAGTCCCTGTAAAACTAGTCCCGTCCGAATCGGGCTATTGGTGCCAAAATGCACGGGTAATATTTATTAGTTATATTTATTTCGTATTTCTAGCATTCTATTTATGTTCAACAGCCCTTAAATTATTCATTTTAAAACCGGAAAAATCTACCTTTTTCTATAAAAGAAAAAAAAGTGGAAATTCCTGTGTGGATGGCATATACATTAATTAATTTATTTATTTGAGTGCAATAAAAAATTTTGTTAAAAAAAAGAAAACAGAATCGATTGAGAAAATCGTGATCTCAATTTCCATGGAGAAAAAAAAAAATATCATGATTTCCATTCTGTCAGGAATCGTGCAGCCCTAGCCGCGTGCTGTTTATGTTGAGGAAGGGAGTGAAACGTGATGTTCCGGGTCTGTGCAGTCAGCACTAATTGGAGAAAATTATACCTTATCTTTTCAGAAATAGTCAGGTAAATCCCTTAAGGACTACAACACCAAACATACTCTGGTGTAATGAATAACAAGCAATGACCAGAAAATTGTGGTCTCCAGAGATTGCTTAATTGAGCAGTCAATAGTCTCTGATGTTTCAGATTCTGACTAAGCTGAGTGTAAACACTGGCATGCCTGCTGAAATAGTCAGGAGCAGAGTAGCAGAGAGAGGAGTAGTGTGTAGCGCTGAGCGGTCATTAGCTTTCCATTTGAAATCTGAACTGCTGATGTGTATATTTTTTGTATTAACTCCTCACTATACACAGATACACACACAGAACTCAACTCTAAATATGGCGTTATGGCTATGTACAGTATACTAAAGTAGAAGTCAACATAAAGTGTATTGGTACAGTAAGATGTTGAGGTGAACAGCCTTACTCTGTTTACTGCAAGGCGATAAACCTCATTCGTTCAAAAGATATTTCTGCAGTTGGTGTTTTGAAGAAGATAGTAGAGAGGGTTTGATTCAAGCTGACTGTGAATGTCAGAGAATATCATTTATACCATTTCATGCTCATCAGACCATTTACTGAGCCCTTGTGTGCTGTGGTTGGAGCATTATCATCACCATCATCTTGGTTGAGACCACTCCCACACGAATTTAAATGTTTCATTATATTCAATGCATATTTTGTCCAATCTGGTCCAAATGCACAAACTGTGTTACAGCACTTTTTAATATAATTAATATACAAGTTGTGTTGTGTAATGGTGTCGTGTTAGTTGTTTAACTGTATTAGTATTTTTCACTCAGCACAAGCACCTGGAGCTGGAGAGGACGGAGAAATGGTTGAAGATGATGAAAAGCTGGGACAAGTACAAGAACAGCGAGAAGGTGTGTGTTTTCCCGTTTGTGATTTAACATTTAAAAAAGTCTGGATTAATTACGTAATTGTTCATATACATCAAGTTTAAAAAAGGCAAGAAAATAAGCAGTGTTAGGTTTTTGGGACATATAAGAAAATGATCAGCTGTGCAGTTGACAAAGGCTTCCCAGCAATGCCAGTTGTGAAATTGTGTCAACTGGAGGATTGTTATTATAATCCTTTTACAATTTGGTTGTCCACATGGCTCTCATCTTCACTTGTTGATCTGGTGTAGGGCATCTCTCTAATGACACTTGATTGAGCGACACACTAAGACCCAGCAGGGGAGACGATTACCCACAATTCTGCAGTGCGAGAGAGAGAGAGAAAAAAACGTTGGCTCAGTTTTGCTCACGTGACACTCTGCGTCAAAACAAGAAGCGCATGCGTGATACATGATACTCGGTACTCGTAAACCAAGACTTGCTCGTTTTCTAAGTCAAAATTTATTAAAAATCTTTGCTCATCTTGCGGAACACTCGCAATCCACGTTACTTGTAATCCGAGGTTTCACTGTATATAGTTAAATGTCCCAGTGCCGTTATGCTTTATATTACTACTCATGGGATGCCTCTTATCTAATCAGGTTAGTCAGTGAGAACTATCTGTTGCATAACTGCTGACAATATCACTAGATTAGATGCAATACATTGCGAATCATGTGGAACAGCCCCTAGAGCTGCATGATTGACTATCTCTAATGCTTTTTTAGTAATCTTTTGTAGGCTAGTTACATTTGTTGAACTGATGTCAGTATTCAATTTAGAACCGAGTCACATTAAAAAAATTTTTTTAATGTTAAATAGTCCGAAATTTACATATTTTTGGAAAATATACTACAAGTTTTTCAGAAAAAAGAAACTGCTCCCATGGCCCATGGTGGGTGCTTCGCTCATTACCTCCACCTACTGGACTGAAGTGTGGAGAAGGCAATAGGCAGGGGAAAAAAGAAAAATGGTTTTGTATGAGACATGACAGTTATTATGTTATATATAAGTTACGTTATTATTCAGTGAAGTTACGCAACATTCCAGTGTTCATGAGGCACATCCAGTACTATGCAAATGTCTTGAGCCATGTCTCATTTCTTCAGCCAGACAAGTCCTTAAGGAACCCTGGAGAACTATTCCTCAAGACTACATTAAAAATACAAGAAAGGCTGACTCTTTGGAAGCAGAATATGAAGAAATGAGCAGCATCAAGACTTTTGCACACTACTGTACTTTCGGTATTAAATATAGTTGTTTGAGACAAAGAAGGCAAAAAACTTTAGTGCTTCCGAATCGAATGGGAGTTCTCAGTGCCCCAAAAAACAAACTGAATAGAATCAGCAAGTTAGCTACAGTGTGATTCACCGCCGTAACTGCCTCCATTCAATATTTACTTCACACCAAATCACCCAGTTATATACATAATACATCCATCCATCCATCCATCCATCTTCTTCCGCTTATCCGAGGTCGGGTCGCGGGGGCAGCAGCTTCAGCAGGGATGCCCAGACTTCCCTCTCCCTGGCCA
>JAQQZT010000004.1:15002729-15022866 GCA_030068275.1 Clarias platycephalus | reverse complement strand
GAGTAGAAAGTACAGATAATTGCGTGAAAATGTAAGGAGTAGAAGTAAAAAGTCGGCTGAAAAATAATTACTCCAGTCAAGTATAGATACCAAAAATTTCTACTTAAGTAAGGTAACAAAGTATTTGTACTTCGTTACTTGACACCTCTGATAATGCACCCATCACTTTGGAATAGGGTCACTCTGGACCACATGACCTTTTAACCTACACTATTAAACATAGCTATGTTTTTTTTTCCCGCCACATTTCTTCCACAGAGTTAACGCTTCAGCGCTATACTGTATTGAAGAGTCCTTAACCCAGTTCCAGTAATTTCAAATCTCTTTAGTTGTTTTCTTTGCTTGATTCAGCCCAATAATTTATCACCACTAAGTGGTGATTATTTTTTTCTTTTTTTTTTTTCTTTCTCGATTTTTTCCCTAATATACAGTAGTCGTGTCCAATTCCTCCCCGTCGCTAGGGGGCTCCCACATTAAGGCTACTACTACCACTCAGTCGGGAGGGCCGAAGACTATCACGTGTTTCCTCCGAACCACGTGATGCCAGCCGACCGCATCTTTTTTTTTCACGAACTGCTCACTCATGCACAGTTAGGGGTGGTGTAACGCACTCGGAGGACAGCGCTATTAGCTCCTTTCGCTTGCGAGAGCTTACAGACGCCCCTGATTGGCTGTAGAGCCGTAATTAATGTGGGAGCACAAAGTACCTCTCATCCCGCCCACTGAGAGAGCTCGACCAATCAGCTCTCTCTAGACCTCCGGCTGTGAGAGGTTACAGCATCACCCGGGAATCGAATCAGCGATCTCCGGATGATAGGGCGAGCGCTTTACCACTGTGCCACTCGGAGGCCGTGATTATTTTTTTTTTGCCAGATGGTATATCAGTATACCCATAACAAGGGGCCCTGTCCACTGCAACACCTTCTCTATGGCGGGGGTTGTTTAACATGTGTTTTTTCCACTCTGTTTTGGCAGACGCCTTTCACGTTAACCCTCAGGATATGGGACATCTACATTCTGGAGGGAGAGCGAATTCTGCCCGCGATGTCCTACACCATCCTCAAGCTCCACAAAAGTAACGGCACCTCTGTGTGTTTCTGAGGACGTATACAGTATGAGAACATTCCGTCACCGCATGAACAGCAATGCAAGAGTGTGTGTATGTGTGTGTATGTGTGTGTGTCCAGAGACCCTGATGAAGTGCTCCATGGAGGACCTCGTCGAGTTCCTTCAAGCTACTCTCTCGAAGGATTTCTTCTTCGATGACGACTATGTAATCGAGCAGCTCCAGAGCTCCATGACTGAACTCAGACGCTCCAAACTAGATCTTCCTCCTCCAGGTAACGGCCACAAGTTCACACGAGAGAGAAGGTAGAGAGAGAGGTGCTTATTTTTGTTTATAATTTTATTTAGTTATTAATTTATTAGTTATTATTCAATATTATCGAAAGACATTTGTATTATGTCATTGAGATTACACGCACAATTATAATAAAACAGGATTTGCTTTCTAATTACTGAGACAATATTCTTGTGTTCTCACACACATGCGCACATACAGTACACACAAACCCCTGCATATATGATTGTTGCAATGCATTATTTGCTTATTTTGCATATTTTGTCTTCTGGTTGTGTCTAATTTAGTAATTTTTTTTACATCTGGTGAGCTTTATCTACTTTTTCCCCCTCGTCTATTCATTTCACTGATTTTAGTTCTTATCTATTTTTCTCCTTATCTGATGGAACCACCTTCTTCTTGTTTTTTTTGTTTCTCATCCGATCCTCCCTCGGAAGCTTCTCACTCTTGTTCTTCTCGACTGAACTTCTTGTCTAAAAGCCTTAATCTCATCTAATCTGTCTGACTCTTGATCTTCTCGTTCTCTCCCCCTGAACTGAACTTGGCTCCAGTCAACAATAGCGCGGTCGGAAACGGGGACAAAACCCCGTCCATCAAACACAACCGGTGGGCAACGGTGTCTCGTCTGTCAGCCATCCTCCTGTGTGTCCCACGCCTGGCCCTCTGCACCTTCCGAAATGAACACACACACACACACTCATGCTCGTCCACATCCTCCCATCTTGTCCTTTTTTTTGTCAGTAACAAAGCCTTTGTATGTGTGTGTGTGGTATTTTTTTCTTCTGTGACATTTGCGTCGCCTGGAAACCCCAGAAACGGTTCAAGAAGAGCGTTTCTGAAGTTTTCAGAGTGGGATAAGATAATTAGGATCAAGATATTTAATGAGGAGAGGACAGATCAGGGTAGGTAATTAGTATGCGGTTGTGTATGCGTGTGTGTGTGTGTGTGCGTGCACACACTTGCTATTTTAGATCACATATCATCGCCTGACAGTATAATGGCCACCTGGGTAGCTCAGTGGGGAGGCATTCAATCTGTTGTGTACTAAAAATAAAATCTGTTCACACCAACAGTCATATCCAAAATCAGCACTAATACAGGTGTACAGTAGTAGTAATAATAATAATAACAATAATAACACATTACTAATGATAAAAAAGTACTCTAGATAGTACAAGAGAGACAAATAAAGTCAAGTTAAACGTTCATACAATTATGTATACAGTAAAGGGAAATCAGTATTCAGACCCTTTTTTTTTTTAATTTAAATTCAGTACACATCCAGTGCGTGTTCCATAGCGACAGTCTAAATTTCAGACTAAAAAAATAAAAGACATTTTAAAGACAAGAGGCAGTTATAGCCACAAAGAGAGAGACAAACTAGGATGTTCAGGAAAGCTCATGTACTGTAGGTGTGACGCTCAGATGTCAACATGCTTTTGGGCAGGTAGTGCAGCTTAGCTTAATCTGGTTAATAGATAATTTTCTCTACAAATTATGCTAAAGACTTTATGCTAAAGTCAAAAACCATGCCTACCAAAATAGCAACAAAGTAACAAGAGCAAAAGCTAGCTTTATTTCTGTACAGAATCCCCTGCTACACTAAGGCACTGATCCCAGTGTTTCACTAGCCCTTGGATACGGTCAAGGTATAAAGTTTTCTCAGTACGCCAGAGCTGCAATCAGACTGCCTGTTTCCTAGAGCCTCCCAGGAACTCCTTCAATAGCCCGAACATGTGGAAATGGCTTGGACGACAAGTTATCTGTTGATTTTCAATTAACAGTCAAACAAACCAGCTTTAGACTTGTACCATGTACAGTAAATCCTACCATGCATGTAGGAATTGTACAAGTAGGCAGGAATGCATTATGCATCCTAGTTTAATTTTGAGCTATGAAATGAAAAGTGTCTGAACATTTATTTCTCCTCATCTGTTCAGAAGCTAAATAAAAAGCATGAAACAATTCTGTGAATGCAAAAGCAGCAGAGAGTTTTAGATAGTATAGTATAGTAAGTCCCCTACATACAAAAATTCAAGTTATGAACTTTCGAGCGTAAATGCAGTGGGAGTGAAGCTGGCACTGCTAAGAAGCGCCAAGCGATAACGATGGAGGCGTTGGACTACGGTTCGGAACGACCCAGGTTCAAATCCCACAACTGTTGTCGCTGTTGGGCCCTTGAGCAAGGCCCTTAACCCTCAGCTTCTCACGTGTATAATGAAAAACAAATGTACATTGCTCTGGATAAGGGCGTCTGCCTAATGCTTACAGTAAATGTAAATTCTAAAGATCAAGGATCATGGGTTGTGCTAGTTTTATACTGTCTATAGGCAATTGTGTTAGTATCCTAGTGTTGGATTTACGAACAACTTGGACTTTGTGCAGTCTCAGCGTCAACAGGACCATCCATGTTCGTCGT
The DNA here is from genome assembly GCA_030068275.1 of Clarias platycephalus. Lineage (NCBI taxonomy): Eukaryota > Metazoa > Chordata > Actinopteri > Siluriformes > Clariidae > Clarias > Clarias platycephalus. Next base: position 15,019,087 of record JAQQZT010000004.1, on the reverse strand, counting down.
GTCTGTTTTATCTGTTACTGTTTGACATGTGAATATCATGATCCTGCCGTGTGTCACCTGTATGCTCACGAGAAGCACTTCTCAACACATCCTGCTGGGCCTCACATGATTTTTGATGACTTGTGTGATCAGTGTTTGTTCCCCAGTCTTGTATTTGATGTGGTGAGAGCTGTTGCTTGACCTTTTCCCCCTCACAGTGAATGTGGACACTAACTTTTTTTTATTATTATTTTTTTATTCTCTGAAGGATGTTCCGCTGCATGACCGCTTACACTTTACCGTTCGTTTATTTATCAGTTTATTAGTGTTGTTTTTGCAGAGCTGTGTGTGATTTATGAAATGAGGTTGGTTTCCAGAATGCATTCTACACCCTTACGTTGTCTCTCTATCAGTTGACTCATATGTAGTGATTACACATGATCGCATCCCAAGCCAGTACTGTATACTGAGAGGAGGAGTTTCTTTGCAAAAATGTGTTATCATTTATATATTTATTTTTATGCAGACCCATGATTTTAAGAGCAGGCTATAATGTTGAGGGCCAAGAGGGTCACACCAGAGGCAAAGTAAAACAGCCAAGACTTAAATACTATTGTAGCATTTATTACATTTAAAATTTCATTTCTTTTTCATAGAAAAATAAATTAGGAGCATTAATAAAAGCATTAATAATAATTAGCCTAATTGTATTTTATTTTTTAGTTTTTTTTTCTTATTGTTTGTACTCTTAAAATTTCTATTGCTAATCTGTTCATTTATGTTATTTAGGGTAAATATAGATTTTACCTGTACGAGTCAAAAGTTTGGACACACCTTCCAGTTCCATGGTCTTTCCTGATTTTTATTTCTTTCTACAATGTAAAACAGTGCTGAAGGCATCCAAAATATGCCATAATTTTCTTTAAACAGTTGATATTGAGATGTTTCTGCTACTTATAATCTGTAAAGCCTTCATAACGGCTCTAATCTGAGGTGCCGGTTGTTAATTTGTGATTTTTGATCCTGGTGACTCTAAATGAACTTCTCCTCTGCAGCAGAGGTAAGTCTTGGTCTTGCTTTCCTGGGATGGTCTCCATGAGAGCCAGGTTCATCATGGTGCTCGATGGGTTTCGCAAATGCACTCGATAATACTCTTCTTGCTAGAGCTGTTCCACAACAACTTGCCTTTCGTTTCTTAAAATAACAACTGATTGTTGTTGTGGTGATGGTTGTTGTTACTTATTTCACTAATTTCAAATGTGTTATTTCATAGTTTTTGAAATCTCTAGCATTGTTCTAGATTGTAGAAAATAAATTGCAAAAACAAAAAACATTGAATTTGAAGTTGTGTCCAAACTTTTGACTGGTAGTATATACATTACAATAATATAAAAATATATAATATAAATAAATATTATTATTATATTTTTTGTCTTGTTTCTATTGGAAATAAATAGATAAGTATATTAATTTTAAAAAATTGTAAAGATTTGTATATAAAATCCTTCCCCATAGAAGCTCTTAAAATTGATAGACATTTTGTAATGAAACTCTTCAACTCTTCAATATTCTAATATTTTTCAATCTGATCTTTACCTACCTCATCAGTAAAGTGCATCTGTAGTATAATTAATCTAAAACCTGTTTATTCGAAACACTTATAATGCTATAATCTCTAGGCAGTTGTTTGGGAATTAATAAATGTATGTGCAACATTTTTATTAGGTGCATTCATAAATTATACGAAGGCATCTGTAAATTGGGGGGGGGTAAAGTTTTATAATCCACTGGTTCAGAACAACCTGATGGTCTTGATGGTACAGTAGGAAAGTGAAAGTACTTTATATTGCATTGGTCTACAAAAACCATACAAAAGCAACTTTGGTAAGGAATTCTTTATTTTATTTTGTATCTTTGTGACATAGTTGTCTATACCTGCTTTCGAGTAAACAGTTGTTTTCCCTTCTTCCCTCAGTCCAAGAAAATGTACTAAGTTCTTGTCAGTGTTTCATACACACTACAGACGCGCTGGATAGAGACCAGGTTGAAAAATGCTAGAATATTCATGTACAGGTTGGAGGACATGTGATATTTACAGTATTATTTTCTGTGCCCTGACTAGCTGTTCAATATTTTGTGTAGGTAAAGACGACGAGTTTCCTACAAAGCCGCTGGGCCAGCTTCCACCAGAGCCTGAGGGATTGGCGCCACAGAAAGCCAATCACATCGCAAATGGGCGGATGGAGGCTCGACCCTCTCCAAGCACAGCCACGGAAATTACCATTCCGGAAAACAGAGAGAAAAAAGACTCAGAGGATAGAACGCCACAAAAAACAGAGAACAGGGAGGGGACCAAGGAAGACGTGCCAAGCGAGAGCGGAAAACCGCACGCGCCACCGAGTCTAAACGTGAATGCAGGTCGCAAGGACCTCGGGCCACGCTGGGTGAAGCCATCCGAGGGCAGACTGGCAGCCATGATGGAGGGCCAAGTGATTCCCAATAGCACGGTACCCTCTTCTCCCAGCATGTCAGTGGCCAGTGAACAGCCGCGTCGTTCTCGCCCTCGCTCACGAGGCTTCGCACCCGGCTCTAACCGTGGCTCTAACGCCTCACAGTACGACAACGTCCCATTGTCCGATGGAGATGTTGGGGACGTTCCAAATTTTATGCAGGTTCCAGATCCGTCTCATCAGCACATGGCACCATCTGTTAAACATGGAAGTCCTACAAGGCCCCCTAGTGGTGGTATCATTGCTCCAACGTTCAGAATCCCCAAAAATCCACCAGTACACTTGATGTCTGACTCTCGCCAACCTTTACAGAACACACAAGGCATGATGCCTGGTTATTTCCCCTATCACCCCAAAATGCACCCAGAGAACAGAACATATGAGATGGCGTATGATGAACGGGCATACGGTACTACAGCACGCTCCACACCCCCAAATCGTTCACCGGAAAAAGTGAGGATGAATAACATATATGCCACGTCTCGGCGGCAGCCACTCGATGCTGATTTTGTAGGCCAGATGGACAACCTTGTTGAAAGCAGGCATTTCCTGAGGCAGCCTATTCATCATGTGGATCCGCGATACGAGAGGCAATGGCAAAGCCAGGGCTGGCACGGTGAGACGGAGGCGGGTATGGCGTCCCTGCGCCCTCCGGGTGGGTTACCCCGCTCGTCAAGCTTTCAGAAAGCCCAGCTCTCACCTGTACGCCCCGGGCAAGAGTTCAGCTTCCCGTCAGTGCCCGTTTCAGACGGCATGATGCACTACAGGGCCGTGACTGGCAGGAAACAGATGCCTACGGTGTTCGGAGGAGTTCATTACCGACAAGAGGCCTTCGCCATGCAGGAGTCCATGCTGCTCTGAAAGACAGACAGACAGAGAGAGAGAGAAAGTGGTGGGAAGGGGATGTGATAGGTTTAACAAAGTTGATATAGGGGTTTTAAAAAAGTGAGAGGAGAATGGTTCGAGTAAGTGACCGAGATTAAAATAAGGACTTATAGTCTGAGTGACGGATATGGAGTTAAAAAGTAAGTGTTGGAGAGAGTGATGAATGGAAAGTATAATTGTTGGTTATGTAGAAAATGTTTGAATGTGTGTGTGAGAGATCTGTTTGGTTTGTTTAGTGTGTGTTTACTCGTTTATGACCTACAGCATCTTTACAGAACCAACGTGACAGGTCGCCCCAGCTCCAGGTGTTTATACTGATCAACCGTCAAGAACTGACAAATTATAATTTTTTTCCTTCGCTTAAATGGCCTCATCCTTAACATTTTTTATTTTTACACTTTTTAAATTGTACATAAGTTTTTTTTTTTTCCCCCATTTATTTAACCATGAATTTCTGTAGCATGAATTGAAGAGAAAAGGCAAATTTTCCCCCATTTTATTTTATTTTTATAGTTTAATTTGCCATAATCATAAAATCTCTATATGTATATACGGTATACATATTTTTGAGCTCGGTTTATTGTGTAGGATTGTGAATATGACAAGAATGAGCTGAGAATTTGAACAAAAAATCCTGGGTAAAAAATATTTAATTTTTGCACAAACCCATGTTTGTTTTTTCCTCTCAGTACCGAGATTTGTCTCTCACTCTGGAGGATAAACACAGTTAAAGAGAGGTGTACTTTATAACTGTGCCAGTCTGTAGCATTTAATCATCAGGTGGATCCTGAATTGTGACATCATCCTTCCAACCAAGCTGGAATATCCGGCTTATCGCACCTTCCCAGAGTAAGCTCGGGTCAGGATTAGAAAAGCAGAATCCTTAAATCTGATGGTTCTGGGATGTGATGGCTCAAAAGCTGCTTTCGAAGATAAAGAACATTATCAAAACAAAATATAATCTGTGCACACTCGTTCATCTAGCTTTGTTTAGTCACGTTGCCAGTTTATTAGGTACTTAGCTAGAGGGTACTGTATAGGCAGGACTTTTAAAAACAATTGTGTGTGTGTGTGCCCTGCGATGGATTGGCACCCTGTCCAGGGTGTACCCCGCCTCCTGGGATAGGCTTCAGGTCTGCGCGGCCCTGAATACAGGATAAAGCGGTATAGAAGATGAGTGAGATGACAATGTTATCTGAGAATGTTTAAGCTGTACCTAATAAACTGGCAACTTATTGTATAGAGGAAACAAGGAGTCAATGTTACTGCTGTAGCCAGAGCAATCAAAATCATGTGACAAAAATCTCACACAGATCAATTCTACTAACAGTAAAAAAAAAGATCAATACTTTAGAAAGATGGGGGAAAAACATATTGCTCTTTAAATTAATTCAGGTGATGGATATGTGTTATATACAGTAGCGTAAATAATTTAGATTTCGACACAAAAAAAAAAAAAAGGCAGAGCAGCTTTTGTCCAGAGCACCTTTCATTCCCAAGATTAACATAACTGCAGTTTATATCAGTAACAAATGTAGACAGTAGTGATGGGAGTCGGTAACCATTTCATAATCGATCATTGGTTTGAGTAAACCAATAGTTGATCAATTAATAATCGGTTCAACCGCACAGATCAGTTTTTAGATCTGTTGAGCAAAATAAACAAATAAAAATTGAGGTGCATATAAGTACATTACCACAGGTCGTCCACTCTGCACACCGACTGTGACGCCAAATTCCACAACCGTTGTTCCGTACAAAAATGCATTCCAAAGCTCAGCTGAGACTCATGTGACGCTTCTGAGCTTAATCGAGTTCACATCTTTCAAAGTTACACTGCGTTTATTACAAATTTAACTTTCTTTTTTCCGGTTTTGGGAATTTTTACTGCTTAAAAACGATCTGCATTTTCGAAATGCGCAGGAAATCAACCTGTCATCGACTAGAATCGATCTTCGTCCCATCAGTAGAAGATTATTATTACTGAGCTGCAGAGATTTCCTCAGAATTTGTGTAGCATTCTGCAACTTTTTAGCTCTATGTACTAAATGATCATGCAATTGGTTTAGTTGGATTTGTGGATTTTTTTTGTTTTTTTGTTTTTTGTGCAATGTAATAACACACAGAATTTGTTTTTATTATTATTATTAATATTCTCTTAATACTACATTCACAGTGACACATCCCTCTGCATTAGCCTGGATGCTAATGTCCTACAGTCTGGAACTACTAATTCCTTTTCTGGCTTTTATATATATATATATAGTACACAGTATATATATTTATATATATATATATAAAAGAGAGATTGTAAACATACTGGATGTAAGTAAAGGACGTGTATAAGCGATGTGTACACTTTTCAGCGGGTCCCGATATTCCTTCTGCTAACACTAACTTCTCTGTAGTCACTGTGTTTACTGCACTGCATAAACGTGTTTTATTTTCTATGTTTATTGAGTGCTATGGGGATTCATCAGGTCGAAGTGTTTAGGGGAAGTATTTAAGGTTTAGAGTTTAAACGGAACTGTATTCTCCATCTAGGCTTCTCACTGGATATGAACTTATGATGAAGGGTCTCCTATCTGTTGCACACTTCAGTATTTCAGCACCTCACCAAACAGACTACTTATAACACTTAATTTTTATAATGTACGTCACATTTCCATTGTATACGAAATCGACATTTCTTTACACAGATTTAAACACTAAACTACATCATGTGGAATCTACTAAGCACAACTCTCAGGCTGACTGTGTATTCACACCCACCCATGTATCATTAGTGCTACTACAGGCCTGAGTGTGTGTATATATTGTTAATGAATAGTGCATTTTGATACAGAGGTTCAGTTGTGATTATTCAAGCAGGAGGATTATTATGTTTTTCTTTTTCTTTTTTGGTTTAAACTACTAAATGCATCATGACGATCAAAAATGACTTTTGTCTAATAAAAGAAACCCTCCAGAGGGGTTTATTATTCAAATCATGTTGTCTCAGTATTACTACCTACTACTACTAAATATTGTAATACAGGTAGTCCCCGATTTACGAACAATCAAGTTAAGTTATATGACTGTCCTGTAAAACTGTCCTGATAGTGAATAATCCTAATTTCCTCAACAACATCCTAAAATCCTCAACAAAACACAAGTTCACAGTGTGTTCACAGTCCAATACAGTGGAAAACAGCTTTGAGACACTGTGAGATTAAGTCCTCTTTAAGCGCAGTTACGTGATGCACTACAGGCACAATTTTGGCCACATGATGGTATCAGTGTGGTGAAAGGGGACAGATTTAGTCAAGCGGATTGGTACAGTATGCTTGACATTGTTTATTCGTGCCAAAGGCTTATAAGACTCATTTTGTCTGACTTAAGAACAAATCGGACTTACAAACGTGCTCCTGGGACGGAACTCATTCTAAGTCTGGAACTACCTGTAATAATAATAATAACAATAATAGCATAGTAGCTTTCACAAGCACCCTTCACACATGATGCCCTCTACTGTCCAGTTCTTGTCATATGAGACTAAAGAGCTTGTTGAGCTTTAACTTGTTAAAGAAATGGTAAAATATGGAACCTTTAAAGGTGTTTTCACACCTGCCTTGTTTGGTCTGGTTGAGTCGAACGCTGATATGTTATCGTTTTCCTCATGTATGTGGTTTATTTGCGCTGGTCTGACTGCAGAAATCGCACTCAGGTGCCAACCAAACAAACACACTACGAGTGCTTTCTCACATATTCAGGCTTCAGTTTGTTTAAATTGACTAGTCATTTGTTTTCCCTTTTGGTGTGATTTGTTTGGTCTGGTATGAGCACAGGTATCACACTCCGGTGCAGACCACAACAGCCAAACTGAGGCGTGGTGTCAAGCTTAATCTTCTGTTGAACTCTGGAGCAGTACCATACTCAAAAACAGAACCCAAAAGCTATCAATGTTCATACCTGATGCTGGAGAGCATGTCATAGTTAAGTAGGATTAATGGACGCTACAGCCTGTCTTGTCTTATGTATATGACTTCAGTATCTCCAGTGCGTCAAGAAGTGGTTTTCCAGCCGTGGAGCTGCTTACTTTTCAAACTGTCTGATTTGAATAAAATGGTAAATGCAGTCAATGTAATAAACAGTCACGAAGGCGACAACCAACCTGTGTAGGCTACTTTCCCCCTTATCACAAAAAACTGCAGTAATCCACACAACACATCATGATTTCTTGTTCCCGCATCAGACACACCTGACCAATCAGAGAGGAGGATAATAGAAAAACACTACAAATTTACAAATTCATCAAATGATTTAGACTAACTAACAAACTAATGCGTGAAAGACTCTAACACACTTTCCAGATGTGGACGTCTCAGTCCGGTCCAACACAAAGTCTGAGATGAGGACATGATCTGACCCTCAATTCGGACCAAGTGCAAGGGGGAATGCTCTGCAGGTTCTGAACTAAGCAGCTCCCACAGCTGGGTGCGTTGTGCATATTTGTATGCTTATCGAACGTGTGTTTGGATCGACAAGTTGCTAACCATGATGCATGCTGAATATTTGCTCCCTTGTCCTGCTTAGTCGACACATTTTCTTCTTCCATTTGGCATTCTGTTGGCATTGTATTATTTGGTATATTGTCCAGACAATTACTACAGTTATGAGCAAATGAGGAAGTGTTTATGTTCCTGTTCTCTGCCTAGACTCATTCAACCTCTTAGCAGAGGGAATGTTCTAATATGACTTGTGTAGTGGTGCATTTTTTCCCTCATCTCCCACATACTGTAGGTTTAAAGATAAACATGTAAAACGAAACTTCTCAGAATGAATACTAGACAAAGATAAACTTAAGAAATAAAGGAGGTTGGTCTCAAGAGTTGTTGGTCTTTCAAATATTCCCAGCAAGGGGTCGCCACAGCGGACCATCCGGTCCACACATAAAAGCTTGGCGCAGCTTTACGCCGAATGCCTTTCCTGATGCAACCCTCCCATTTTATCCGAGCTTGGGACCGGCACTGCATTGAGTGGCTGGGGTTTGGGGTTCGAACCGGGAATCGAACCCAGACCTTCGGCATGGCAGGTGAAACACCTACTGTACCATTGAGCCACCAATGCCCAGTGGTTAATCTCAAGAGTGAAAACTGAAAAACAACCCCAGTGCATGATCTTAAAATCCTGAATGGTGGGACATTTGCCTGGCTAAGTCAAATTGATCTTAGACATGTTATCTCTCTTCACCGTCACTAGATGTCACCCCTGTCCTTTGAATCACTAAATCAACCAAGGCTGTTAAGTCTGTAGAAGCTCAAACTGGCTTCAAAATATCTTGACCCCCCTCTCTACTGTACTGTATCTATACTGTTGCACAATCCACCTGCGTGTGTGTGTGTGTGTGTGTACTGTGAGTTCTGCATGTTCTCCTTTTAAACAATCATCTGCATGGGGGGGGGGGGGGTATTTAAAAAAAATCTTTTTGGCTAATGGTTCTTTTTTTAAACCAATGAAATTATATTTAATGGTACTGAGAAAACATTCTACCTTGATGGTATCCAAGCACTAGTGAAACACTGGGAAAAGTGCATTAGTATATCAGGGATTATATAGAGTAATAAAGGGAGTTTTTACTCTCATATCTGTTATTCTGCACAATTACAATCTGCACAAATTCCTGGTTTGACTTGAACACTTCCTTGTACAAAGTGAATAAATGTGCTGTATTATCATTGGATTATTGTGTGAAGAATTCCAACATACATTTATGCAATTATTTGGAACTCTTAAGTCTGATTTAACATTAAGGATTAAATACTGAAGCTTGAGATTTTTTAAAGAGTTACTGTTATCACCTCAAAAAACCTGCACTGTATACTTTTGGCCACAAGATGGCAGTATAGCCAGATATAATCCAAAGACTGACATGTTGAGACACACCTAACTTAATCATCCTCTACTCTGCTGTGGTCCCAGTAACTGATACTCATACCTGCTCCAGAATGTAGCTCATCACTACCATGTATAAACTAAAAATAATCCAGATAGTAACTAAATAAAGTTGCTTAATCGATGGAAAAATTACAGGAGAGCGCATACAGGAGTGCTACCAGCATTTATCCCAATGCAATTGTGAAAGAGGGAATAAAACTGATTGACATTTATAGAAGACTTCAAGCGCAGTATGGTGATGGGTCTCTCAGCGGCAGTGAAACACATTCGAATGATGCAAATGTTTTAAAAAGGCTGTACATCTGTGAATGATGATCGCAGCTGAGGTGGCTTGGAGCCCACTGAAGTCATTCCCATGAAGATTCCGTGAGAGGAATGCCTGATCCTGGTACATTTGGCAGATAACTTCTTTTAATTCAGTTCAATTTTATTTATACGGCCCTTTTAACAATGGTCATTGTTGCAGAGCAGCATTACAGAATTAAAGGAAAATTAAGGAAATGAGTATGAAATGTGTAGTGGCATGGAACAAAGAAAAGTATGATGATTTTTTTTTATGAATCTTAAACACTGAGTAGAATGTATGAGTCACACAGAGACGGAGACACACACGCACACGCACACACTGGATACACCCAGGATTGTAACATTATACCAGTATAACAGAAGGTAAACAGTGCATCTGTCTTGGATACTGTTATCACTGTATACACTCATACCCTTATCATTTCTACTGACTGCCACACTATAACGAAAACAGCACAGTCGGTTCAAGCCACAGTGTCTCTGTTTAGTCTACACGCTCTCAGGTACCATGTGCTCTCTGTGTATGATATTTTCCCTGCAGTAACACACCTGACTCAGTTTATGAAGGAATTAGTAATTACCTGATGAGTTGAATCAGGTGTGTGGAAAAAAAAAAAAACACTCACCATTGATAACTTGTCTTTTTGCTTTTATCAGAACACAGTCATGTCATCACGGAGCTCACGGTGATGAGCAAATCTATAAGCATTCAATATTATCCTTACAGGTTCCTATATTTTACTATTTCTTAATCATTGTTATCACAGGTCTCGGAGCTCTTTCAGAGTGCATGCATTAATGCTCCCGCTGGTATCTCTCAGATTCCGTATATTCATGCATTTGTTCATACTGTACCTCAGACTCCCTTTATTTCACTCCTCATTCAAATCTGCTCTTTCAGTGTCTGCGTATATAAGCTACGGTTGAGCCACGTCCACTCAGCAACGACAGGTGAGGGGGATCTTCTTATATGAGGTCACAATAGGTTCTCAACCTTGAGGTTGATCAGGACCAGGAGAGCACCTAGGATTAAACTGAATGGACTTGCTTTGTTTCCTTCACACCTGTTTTGGAGCACATTACAGTACATTACTCAACACAACACTTTTTTTTTTTTTTTTTTTTTTTGCATATCATAATTCTCAAACATAGACAATACCACTTCTGCTGACACACACGTCACTTAATTTCATACGTCATGTTTCACCCGTTCTGCTACTGTCATACCTACACACCATATTTTTCCCCTCTTACACCCTTTAATATTGCACATTCTGCACCACCTGTATAATTTTGTATATTTTTATTACAGTTTTTATTAACTTGTAGTTTGTATTGGTGGCACAGTGGCGTAGTGGTTAGCACTTTGCTCATCCAGGTTCCAGGTTCGATTCCCACCACGGGTGTGTGTGCATGGAGTTTGCATGTTTTCCATGTGCTAGATGGGTTTCCTCGGGTACTCCGGTTTCCTGCCACAGTCCAAAGACATACAGATTAGGTGTTCTCAAATTGCCCGTAGTGTGTGAATGAGCATGTGAGTGTGTGTGTATGTGTGTGGTTGAGGTGATGGATCTCCTGGGATAGGCTCCAGGCCCCCGCAAGCCTGTATACAGGATAAAGCGGTATATGATGAGTGAGTAAATGTAATTTGCAAATTTTTTTTCTTTAACAATTTTTTTTCTTTTAGTGTGATTTCTCTTTTATGGCGGAAAAATCTTTGTCCTCCGTTTCAGTTTCAGAGGAATGTTTTTTGTTTGCTAACCCACACATTGACCTACAGTATGAATCATTCAAGCAGTGAGAAACTGGTGCAGATGATCAGGACAGTGATTAGTATACTGGTGATGCTGAGTGGTTTGAACAGACGAGAGGGGAAATGAGGTCGCTGCTGAGGTCGTTACATAAACAACCATTAAAAAATATATAGCATCCTGTAGTAGCCTGTCGCAGTAAAGCGTTTGTTCCTGTTTTATGAATTTAATCTGCATCATTTAACATGAAGAAATGAGGGGTGACTCAAGGCTTTCACACAGTACTGTACTGTATCTGCTCAATGTGAATGTATTTTCATGTATTGCTGTTAATCCTACGACCTTTCAGTGAGGATTTATCCAATTTGATCAGATTTCTACTTCATTTTCAGATCAGATTTAAACAACTAAGCAAAGAAGAATTGAACCAGAGTAGAAGATTAATAGGCCACACACATACTGTACTGTTAAGCCATAGGAACATGTTCAGTTGCAACACATCATTTGAAAATCATTCCATACACACAGATGCCGGTAAAAGTCTGCCAACATAATTCTGATACTAGAAACTTAGTTGTACATAAAAAGCTTTTGGTGCACTGATTAACTGTGATGATAACAACAACAACAACAGAGCAAAACCACATCAAGACATTTATCAAGATTTATTTTTGAATGTTTGACAGTTAAATCTGCGCTTGGGAATAATTGGCATGTTCTTACAAGCAAGATAAACAAAAGCCTTTGCTTTGCTTACTTTGTTCATCTTTTCTGCTTATTCTTCCCCAATTAGGGGTTTTTGTCCCTAGATTTCAGCATGCAGTGGCAATCACAAGTGCAGAGGATTTTTATTCACCTTACAAGATTTACTTGGCAGTTGCGCTCACTGATTCACCCACCGAAAAATCTGGAAGGTAAACAATTTCTCTCTTCACACTAAATCTAGTCAAACCTCTAAGACTTTTTTTTTTTTCTTACTGTAAAATAGAATATGCTTAAAAGTAAGCGAAACCTACAGCTAGCAACTTACAAACTGCATGTCTCCATCTCGCACTTAACTTAAAATCTAAACATTTATTAATTTTTCTACAGTAATCCCCCCCCCCCCTCATTCACACCCTGATATGCTCATTAACACACTCATTTACACACTCTCACACTAATTGACATGCTCAGTCGCATCTACAGTGGTGGCCAAAAGTATTGAGATAAAAGTAAAATTCAGTGTTTTAATGACAATTGTTTAATACTGCATGGCATATTTTGTTTCATGCACACACACGGACAACATACCAAACACAACAGAGACTGCAACCTATTCTGTGTCACTAAATAACAGAAATAAAATGAATCTTAGTCTAATATCATCAGAATACTGTACCTGCCAAACTACCATTCTGTCTTTAAACATTTGACGATGTGTCCTATGAACTTACAGTTCAGCAAAAAAGTGATGAAATAAAGATGAAGCATTTTGCACAGTGTACAGTATGTATTGTGTAATGCAATTTTGTATTATTAATTTCAATACAATACAATTTTGTATTATTTTGTATTATTATTCTATAATAAATGTATTAGTAGTATATTCAAAATTAAAAGCTCACTTAGTAAAGAAAAAAAACAGTACCCATATATATATACTGATTGTTGTTAACAACATAATTACATAATTCCATATGTGTTATTTTATAGTTAAAATCCCCAGTATTGGTGTAGAATATAGAAAATAAATCACTAAACAAAGGCAAAGAAATTTGCAAGTGATCCCAAACTTAGCAGTAGTGAGATGAGGGTTATGAGTTAAGTTAAATTTTTTTAAACCTGGTCTCAAACAAAACATGAAAAGATCCATGCATTTTAAGATGCAAAAGATCATCTAAAGTATGAGAGGTGTTCAAGTCAAATCGGGACTTACGATGAAAAAAATAAATACACACAAAAGTAAATACATACAAAAGTAAAAATACACAGTATAGCGCTTTTAACAAGCGACAAAAAAATAAAATATATAAATAATAATAATAAAATCTGGAAATGAGTGTGAGAAAATGTGTATAAATCAAAATGATCAGATTGTCCCTGATGAGCAAGCTGAGGGTGACCGTGGCAAGGAAAACCCCCCTGAGATGACAATAGTAAGAAACCTTGTGGGGAACCGGCCTGAACAGGGAACCCATCCTCATTTGGGTCATAATGGAGATCAGGAATTGATTATCAGTCATACTGTGTGTTAGGGGACTGGAAATCAACATAACAGGAGAGGTGTTTAACTCCATTAATATGAAGTCCACTTTTCTAATTTGAGGCTCAGGTACAAAAGCTGAATGTATCAGCTGAGTCCAAGACCAGCTTTATGGTCAATAAATACAGTCCAGGGGGGAAAAAAAAAAACATGGTTAAGAACTCAACAACAGAAATGATTGACAAGACTTGGCACTGAGTATGAGATGAAACAATATTTAAAGAGTGCTGTCGCCAGATGTTGTTTGTTCTTGACAGCTTGAGAGTGAAAATAAAAAAAATCTGTATGGTTCATATGGTACAGTATGTTTAAATTTACTGAGGTGTACATACTGTGTATTTCAAATATGAGTAACATTAAGCAATTAAATATAAATTTAGATCATTTTAAGCAAATTAAACTTAGTGAATATTATATATTTTTTAAAGAAGTCAGTCACACAATTTTGTATTGTATTAACAATACAAAATTGTATACACACACACACACACACACACACACACACACACACACACAGTACATGAGCTTGCACAGACAGGCACTTGCTGAGTGTGATGGTATGTCGGCCCTCAGGGGACAAGGAGGTGGTGAAATGATGTTGAAATGATGTTTAGTAATAAATGAAGTCATGTTTAAGGTCGGGTTCTCCTCCAAAGCTCCTGCTTTGATCTGTGGTGTTTCCGTTGTAAGCATTTTTTCTTCTTCTTTTTTCCACCACCGCTAGTCAGATTGTGTTTGGTTACACTGTTCTCAGGGAGAACAAAAATATTATTGTTTTTAAAAACAACATTACTATTATCATGTACTTTTTACGATCACACGTGCAAATATACATATACAGTACTATTCTCATGGACTGTAGTCTGTCTCAGAGACGATGCTCCATTGTGTTGCTCTTGGGCGGCACAGCAGCGTAGTGGTTAGCACTGTGACCATTCGCACCCGGGATTGAGGGTTTGAGTTCCGTTTTTTCGGGTCTGTGTGCATGTTCTCCCCATTCTTGGTGCCCCTGGGTGACTGTTTCCTCCCATAGTCCAAAGACATGCACTTTGAACTAGGCAAATTGGCAATTGGTGATGCCCTGTCTTATGCTTGTGTCCTGTGATGGAATGGCACTCAGTTCCAGTGTACGCTACCTAGTGCCCCGAGTTCCCTGGGATAGGCTCCAGGCCTTTGGCAACCCTGTACAGGATAAGCGGTATAGAGAAGAGTGAGAGTGAGTGATTGGTGCATCTAAACTTGATGATGTCTATATACGGTCTACATATGTCTACAATCTCCCAGTTTGGTCACCTGCCAATTTTAATCCATCACACTCAAATGAAAACACTATCTCTTTCTCATACATGAGCAAGGAACTGTGATTGACAAGAGAGAGTGTCTGCATTCCATCCCATCCAGAGGAAACAGACATTTTTGCTCTGGGCCATGGATAGCTGTGGCTTAATCAAGATTCAAACTCCCTACCCCAAGGACAATGCTCCACTCAGCAGCGCTACAGGTGATACTTTAACTTGGTTTACATCACATGCTCAAAGACCATTCCATAAAGCTTTTGCTGGATTGTTTCCAATTAGAAAATTAGCAAAAAAGCCATATGTGCTTTAAATGTCCTGTTACAGATTTAGTACCTGTTACTGTTCTAATAACCTTCTTGGAAGGTTTTCCACTAGAAATTGCAAAGCTTTCCACTAAAATTCGCCTCTGTGGGGATTTGCCAATTGGTGATATGGTGATATACAGTATGCTCTCAGGGTTTATGTGTTATAAGCAGGAAAAATGTCAATTGCATGGATGCCTGTTGGGAGCAAAGATTAGCCTGTCTGGTCTGATCCCAAAAGCTACTGTAGCACAAAACATTAATGCTGGCTATGATAGCTTTTAGATCAAATGGTGCATTTTAGCTTGTTATGTCTGGAGATGTGTAGCTGCAGACCAATCATAGTTCCCATGCTGACCCGGTCACTGTCAAAAGCTCATACAGTTGGCGGAGGGGCTGTGATGCTCTGGGCAATCTCTGTTGCTGGTATTCATGTAGATGTTATTTGAACATATTCCACCTGCCTGAACATTGTTGCAGACCAAATGCATTCATTCGATTCCATATGGTGTTCCTTTATGGCAGTGGTTTCTTTTAGCAGGACAATGCAATAATTTCCCCAAACACCAATCTGATCAAGCATCTGTGGGATGTGCAAGTCCGGATGTAGGCCATGACCTTGCAGCTTATAGGATTCAAAAGATATGCTGCTAGCATATTGGTGCCAAGTATGTCATGGCTTGAGGAGCCAGCCCTGTTTTGTTGGAGGGCCCTCCCTACACAACACGTGCTAGCATTCTCACTTGGGTGCCCCTATGTTGCAAGAAACATGACAAAGTGCCTTTTATGGAGAAAACCATAAAGTTGTTTTAGTTGACTTCAAACTCTCATCTGGAAATTTTCCACTGCAAATTACATACATAATTTACAAAAACATATTTCAAAAATAGTAGTCTTGTTTGGTCTTGCCTCTGATTTTCTTTCTTGGAAAATTAATGTTCCTCTGTTCCCTGCCTTCCATCAATCAGGGTTAACTTTAGCTTCTTGACCATCTTTATATTGGCTACATGCACTCCAGTACTTGGACTAACCAAGTTCTCCAGTACTTCTGCATTCTCCAGTACTTGGAAAAACCCTCTTCCCAGTTGTGTTGGACTAATGGCACTTAGTTATTAACCTAGTTAACCCAGTGTAAGTATGTATCC
>JAQQZT010000004.1:14965235-14975310 GCA_030068275.1 Clarias platycephalus | reverse complement strand
GAACTTACATACATACAGTAGTGTATATTGTTGCCTTCAAGTCCTCCTTGGAAGTCGGTAATGGTGGGTTGGTGGTAATTATACCTATGAGTTTGAAGCTGGTAATTATGTGGTGTGAGTTCAAGTGGTTTGGGTCAAAAGACAAAACAAAGCAACATCAACCACAACAACATGTATTGCCTGTGAAAAATAATTATTTATTATTAAGTTTATTTTGGCTTACTATAAGAAAACTAAGGACTGAACAGTTAACATGCATTATATCTACTTATCTCTGCGGTAAATGTCACGTTTATGTTGTGGGATGTCATGACCTTTTGCTATGAAATGTCATCGAAAAAATTGGGGCAGTTATAGGTCAACTGCTTAAGGCTATGGGTTACTGAGTAGAAGACAGGGGGTTCGAACTCATGCACTGTCATGTTGCTGATTTTACTCCCTTAACCCTATCTGCTCCAGAGGCAGTGTATCCCAGCTAACCCTGAGGTCTGACCCCAGCTTTAAAAAAAAAAAAATGCTGTAAGGTACATGTGACAAATAATTGAGTCTTGTTATCTTATTATGGCATTGTGGTAGTGTTCATGTGCACTCATGTTGTATTTCTGATATTTAAAATCCCATCTGAAGTGAGTATAAGCATATTTAAATCTATTCTGCTATTTTGCTATTATGGTGTAATTTTTCTAATATTTTTCAAACACACTATCAATTTTAGTCTTTCTTAGTATCTGAGTATCAACCTCCTTCACTTCTTGATGCAAAAGACACCATATTAATGATAGATCACAGCCCTCTAATCCTGAATATAAAAGTATCCAAGGCAAAGGTTCAGGAATCAACACCAAACACACACCTGTGTCTGTAAAACTCCAAACCTTTGTACCTTAATTTTCTTCTCATAAACCATTTCTTTTGCTACTACTTGACTTTTCAAGCTGCAACTAGTACTGTATGTCTTTCAACCCTCTGAAGAGGCAAATTGGGATATTCACATCCCACACCTGCCAGAAAGCATTTGTTGGGGCCTTGGCCTTCACTTACAAGGTCTCAGTTCTGTGCTTTCTTCAGACTGTGCAAAAAAAAAAAAAAAATCTTTTTGGATAAAAGTCTATAAAATAAACACAAAACAACATTTCTTGTACTGATTTGTGCTGTTTTTGTTCTTGGTGTGTAGTTTTGGAGATAGAGAGATTGAGAGGGCAGGAGGAGAAGGAGAAAGCAGATGCCATGCTGCTGTCAGCACTGTTCTGGTTTACTCTTGCGGTACCACTGGGCCGAGCTCTGGAGTTTCAATACCACAACACGGCTCAGGTGGAGCAATATCTACATGAAATCAGCAAAAAGTATTCCAACATCACCCACCTTCACAGCATCGGCCAGTCTGTTGAAGGTAAGTTCTCACTCATTCACTTACTTTCAGTAACCTTACGTTGAGTAACTTTTGCCTAAGCGTGAATGTGGAGAAGTGATGGAAAATAGAGTCTCTCCATTTCTCCATTTTTGTGTGCGTGTGCGTGTGTGTGTGTGTGTGTGTGTGCTCGAGTGTCATTAAAGAGGTTGCTTGTTAAAGAAGTTTCCGTTAGTGTGTGTGTGTTTCTGTGTGCGTGTGTGTGTGTGTGTGTTTCTGTGCGCGCGCGTTTGTGTTTGTGTGTGTGTGTGTGTGTGTGTGAAAGTCATCTTACACAATAGCCCCCTCCCGCGTCCTCTCCTCTCGTCTTACTTTACCTTTACACAGTTTTGCGCACAAACACACACACACGCATGTATGCGCACAAAAACGCACTAATGGAAACACTGCTCTGTCAGAAATCTTTTCAAAAGTAAAGTGCAGGTTAATTTGTTTTATTTTTACTTTACATTTTGTATTAATTATTTGGGTATAGAATAATATTATCTGAGTTTCCATCATTTCTTATGGAAAAAAAATCACTTTGATGTAGTTTTATTTTTATTTTTATTTTTTTTGGATATACAAGCACACTTCCGGAATTAATTATACTTGCAATCCAAGGTTTAACTGTACATGGAATTAAAAATATTTTAAATATCTAATAAACAGAATTTTTAAATATGTTTTAAATCAAGCTTTATAGGAGAATCAAAACAGGCCTGCAGTACTGTATATTTATATCTAACAGCCAAATTCCCAGTTGTATATACAGTACACAGCTGCAGTGTTTGCACTCTGGGTTACCTTTTACTGGATTTTTCCAAATAAATTTGTGACCAATTTCTCTCAGGGAGCAAAGGCATTTACAATCTGTAAGAGTTCAAGATGACTTTTGGGATTTGATCATCCTGGTGATCCTGAAAAATATGCCTCAGGCATGTGGAAGTCCAAGCAAGCATAACTGAGAGCCCCGGATGGTTATTTTACTCTGCATACAGTATGTACTATATTTTAAAGACTATCAAGAAGGAAAAGGTGCTGTCATGCTGTATATTTCTGCATAAAAGCTTCTTTTTGCTTGTAAAGTAATACTGTAGCTCAGTCTGGTTCACATCAGAAAGCTGTGATAATGGAGGTTTTGTGTTGTATTTGTTCGCACAGCACAAAACATTCAGCGCAGGAGATTTGAAAATTCCTGGCTGTTTACATAATCAGGGCCAGGATTTGCTATTAACCTAAAGGCAAGGACTTTGCTTGAGGAGCATTTTCACATCTACAGTCGTGTGCAAAAGTTAGTACCCCCTCTTTTTAATACTATTTGTATAAAAACATTATTGTCTGATCATAGTTTTTGTATAAGGCAAATACTAACAGCAACATAGAACTTTATTATTATTTTTTTTTACAGTTATTTATTTAACAAAAATGATGCCAAAAAGAAAAAAAGCATATGGGCAATACTAAGTAACCCCTTACTGCTTTAACATTATTTAAGAGGATAAGTTGCAGCCTGGTGCTGCTCATCATCAGCCCTTTTAAGAATAATTGATCTTCAGCAGGTCTACAGACCTCTATTAAAGCAGATGCTCGCCTGGAACATTCAGGTGTGTGTATTAACACTATGCTAAGAGGGAAAGAGATAGACAGGGGTCCTAGAGAAGCCAATGTTCCTGCATAGGGTTATAAAACCATTTCCAAGCAATGTGGAGTTCAACGTTCTACAGTGAGAAAGATTAATCACAAGGGGAAAGTATTCAAGACAGTTGCCAATCTTCTCTGGAGTGAACGTCCCAGCACATTTAGCCCAAGGTCAGACAGTGTAACGCTTAGAGAAATACAAAAAACCCAAGAGCAACCTTTCATTTAAATGTTAAAGTCCATAACAGCACAATTAGAAGAAGACTGAACAAGTAGAGTTTGTTCAGAAAGGTTGCCAGGAGAAAGCCTCCTTTAATAAATACATAATGACAAGGAGAAAAATGTTGTTCGCCTGAGGTTGTATTTGCTATGATCACAATAATTTTATGATGGTTTTAAACGAAAAAACATAGAATTAAAAGGGGGCTACTAACTTTTGAACATGACAAAGCTTCAGAAACACTTCTCTCTCTCTGTCTGTTCCTTTCATTATATCTTTCTTTGTTTTTCATTTTCAGTGCCCAAGTTCTTCACGTCTCTCTCTCACATCTCCTTTTCTCCCTCTTTGTTTCTTCTTCCCTTTCTTTCTGTGTCCCTTTTATCTGTCTCTAAGTCTCTTTCTCATGCTTTTCTCCCGCTCTGGTGCCTATTTTAATATAATCATTTTAAATTCTGTATTTCTAAATTCCGTTTGCCACCCTCATGTATACTCTCACAAAATGCTATACAGGTTACTGGAACTCCATGCAGGATTTGGGAGAAATCCTGTCAGCTATTTTTTTCTTCCTGTGGTTTTTTCCAAATGTGTGTGTAATCGCAAAGGATCCCTATTATCACATTTTTTCTTTTCCTTGTATTGTAGCCTCATAAATCTTGACTTGTTGCTCTATACTATATGATTATTCTATGTTTTACAAGATAATCACTTACATATTGCAAGAGAATCACTTCGGTATATTCAATTGATTCAATCATTTATTCAATCTTTCTTTTTGATTAACCGCTTTATATTCTGGTCAGGTCCTTGGTGGACACTGGATATGAGAGGACTACACACACTCGATATGGCAGTAAACAACTGCTGTATACCATGTTCACATACATTAGCACATTTGCACATTGGTGTTATTTAACATAGTGTTATCAGTTAACCCGGAGGGAACTCACACAGACACAATAAGTACATGTAAAACTCAGGCGTCAACCTGAGCCCAGGTTCAAACCTAATTCTCTGGAGCTGTAAGTCAGTACCACACTGTGCCACCATGGCTCCTATTTTACTTTACTCTATGTTCCTTGTAATTCTTTAAAAAAATGAATGTTGTTGACTATTTGACTGACTAAAATGCCTATCTATAAACTATTTATCCTCCTATACAGAGCAGCAGGCCTTGATGTGACAGCATATTTATTTTGCTTTGCAAATTATATGCAAATCTAAACTGCTTGGAGATGTCAGCAGATCTGTTTCTCCTGCCTTACTCAATAGTAGCATCACAGATATAGCTGTTAAGCCTAGGCCTACTGTATGTTTAAATCCTTAGAGCAAACTTATCATGCTTTACATAATTGTGTGCAACCGGTTTATGCAAATGCATTTAATATATGTATATAAATATAACACTTATACAGTTATAACGCATATCATTTTATTAGTTAAGGTGTATTCTGCAGTGTATATATTCCCACTCAATTTTTTTTGCACATAGAATGCCTATGGATAGTCTAATTAAGCACATGTAACATATTAATATTTTACAACTAATGCTACAGTAGGTCTGAGAGTGAGACATTAATGTATTCCACGAGAATGTAGACAACAAGCAAGTTCACTTAACCAAAAGTGTATTAACTCTAACACAAGCATATTGGCAAAAACATCGCAACTAGAGTGATCCCTTAAATCGCAAGCAGCAGTGGTTGTAATAGTTGCTTAAATAAATTGCAAGCAAGTTTTATATTTTATGTGCAAAACTTTCAAGAATCAGTATTGTTACAGCTCGTCTTCTGTCCACTTCTGTCTCTCTCGCTCTCTGTCTTCTGTGTGTTACTGTATTTAACAATGTATAAATACAATGTATAAATACCGTGTCTGATACACTGGACAGACACTGTAGGCAAATTGAATTCGAAAAACAAATTCGAATAAACTTGCATTTTGTCCCCTAACTGTTGCTCCATGGCTCAAATGCCAAACTCCACTCACGGTCAGCTTCTGCTTACAGGCCGAGCAAGCTGAGGTCAGAAATAACATCTGTGGCCTAACAGAATGTTTGAGCTTCCTGGAAAGCCTGTGGATTTTACATTTAGACATCTCACTAGAGGTTCATCCAAAACCACTTACACTGACCAAATGCATCCTCAGTCTCTCTCTGGAGAAGCAGGACAATTTTTTTTCTCTTCTGCCGTGGAGTTATCAATCAGCTGGGGTCAAACTCAGTGACTTACAGGATAATAATTAATGAGCCAGTCAAGTGAACAGACTACTAGAATTCCACCACCACATCCTTTTAGTGGCTGTAAAAATACAGTAGAAATGGATAATCATAATTAGGAAATATTGTGTCTTTACTAAGGTGTAAGTCTTGGTAGGCCTGCATGGGTCAGCAGAAGCTGGTGGGTTTAGTGGATGATTCACAATATATGGCATGTTTGTAGTTACTGTATGTTGTAGTTACTGTACAGTACCTTTGCTCACATGATGTTTATTTAGGATGCACTTGGTGATCTTTAAACATCTTCTAGGGAATGATCTATAGGGGAAGCTAGGAGAAGATAAGAATAGCTTTTTGTTTGTTACCCAAGTGCATTTGTTGAAGATGACCGTACAGTATATGGCTGTAAAAGCAGCTCTGTAAGAATGTGCTGTCAAAGAGATGTAATTACAGTACCTCTGCCGTCACCGTGCTTTTCACAGAAAAGTGTTGAAATGCTGGTGGGCGCCGTCAGAGCAGGTACCTCTCATCTTACATCATTCATCGGACAATTCGTGAAATGTAGTCACTATTGAGAAACAAAAGCTGATTTCTGTTTTGACACATGTCTCTGCCTGTCATGTCCTGTGTAGCTGCAGTAGAGAAATAATCATACATCCACTGGCAGTGTTTAAGTGATCTCGTACCGCAGTGTGAAGTACATTGTGGTAACTTTATGCGATTTTAATGACACAGATTAGCAGTGGTATGATTCAATATTTTTTTCTGTAATATATATGAAGAATATGTGTAGAAGCCATTAAAAATAAAATAGCATTCTGTATATTAGATAAGGGCATAACTGTTTCAGATTTACTCATCCTTCTGTTTATCCACTGGAGTCATTTCATCCATTGGTAAAATCTGTTGTCTTGTAACACCAGGCTGATGTGTGTAACCTGACTGAGTTTCATTCAGGCAAATACATGAATTACTGTATAGTTGTCATGGTTAATGAATGTGCACACAAAGTACACACAGAGACGGTTAACGCGCTACAAGGGTCAAAACCAGGAACATGTAAAGTCTAACCGAAACCTGAGATGACAAACCAAGGCTCAGAACTGACACAACCGAAAACAGAGGATGATGCACAAACTGCGAGGGGCGTTCAAGTCAAAAAGGTGCCTGTGATGAAATTTCTCATTGAATGAAGGCGTAAAACTGAATTACATTTACAGAAGTGCAATACAGTGATGAGACTCTTACTGTACAGTATATGCAGTAAAACATTTGAATGGTGCCGATCCCATCTGAGGGCGCTCGGAGCCCACTGCAGTCATTCCCGTGAACATTCAGTGTGTGGAACATCTGATCCTTGAAAGTCCACGGGTAATTTGTCGCCAACTTGCAGAAGAGACACATCAGTCTGTGAGAACTGTAAACACAATCATTTACCAACACGACTTGCACATTATGGGAACTCGGCAGGGAGATCTCTCCACAGTCCTGACCTCGCCCCAGTCCGTTTCCACATGTTTGGACCATTAAAGGAGTTCCTGGGAGGCCAGTGTTTCAGATGTGAAGCAGGCAGTCCGTTCATAGCTCTATGAACATAATGAGAAAACTTATCTTGAAGGTATCTTGAACCTACCTAAAGGTAGGTTCTATTGTCATAACTCATGTTCTGTTATTCTGCACAATCCAAGGTCCTTGTTTTATACTTTGCAGTTACTGTAGGTTAGGCACAAAACCCTCTTCTGTGCAAATACAAAAATAGCATTTGTCTCTTAACAGAGTTTTCAGCCTTACTCTAGTTTTTATGTATCTGGAGTGTTAAGATAACAGGGTGTCCCTCAGGTCATATTACCGCATTGTCGCTCCCACCGTGTTTGGCACAGGTAGAGGCTGATGATGTCATCCTGCTGCCTCTTCACTCGAGCATTCAGTGGATGTACAAAGCCTTGCTTCAGAGATGCAGCTCCTCGTTTCTGTGTCCCCCTGAAAGAGAGCTTTGATCTTATCTGTATTATCATGGCCGGACCGGAACGATAAATGCACTCCTCTCGTTTGTGATTTGAAAGTGAAATCAGTTCCACTCTGAGAGTGTGCTGCTTAAAATAGCCATTCAGGCTCAAGACGTGGTGTGTACACTAACCGCACAGAAGCACAGTGCATCTCATTAGACAAGAGAAGTATGAAAAGCCAGGCTCATTCGTGGGACTGTGACTATGGGGAAAAAAATGATTCATGATGATGTAAACTCTAAACTGAACCTCAAAACTTTCCTTGGTTGCAGTGCTGAATAAACCTCCTCAGTTCCCTGTAATATTAAACAGCTGCATCTCATCATTTCATGTAAATCTTGTGGTGGCAATAAAATATACTGTAAAGCCAAGTATTTTTTTTTTTTTCATCCAGGATTATAGGTTGTATAATTGATTTGTGGACATTAAATGAAGTGCTACGGTATTTCTCTTCCTAGATTACAAGGTGATAGACACATCGGTATAACTTTGGTGCCAGAACATGGCATTTTGCGACCTACTGGATCAGGTTGCTTTCCTGGCTCAACACAAACCCAGTATTGATGGAACAGGGGACTCTGCCAGGCTCCCCCACCCCCTTATCCCCACCCCCACCCCCCGCCCCTCTTGTGCTCTTTCTAACTTTCTACTTCTCAGTCCTTTTTTTTGTGTTTATTAGTTTGGACCCTAATACTGTTGCACTCATTCTCTCAGCCTTTGGGTGGTCCTCTGTGTGTGTGTGTGTGTGTGTGTGAAAAACGAAAGACTACTTTAAACAAACACAGGGAGACGTCTGTCTCGTGAGTCCGCAGTTTAGCTGAGTAAAGCTGATTAAACCACGGGTGACCTTCTAATTCTAGCCAGTAAGTCTTTTCAGCCGGCAGCTCATCTGATACTTGATTTCAGTGCGTTTTCAAAATTTCAGAGAAAGCTTCATTCAATGTATGTTCTGAGCCCGTCTCTGTGTGTAGGACGGTTGTCATGACCTACTGTAGCCATGGCTTCATTTCAAGCTCGAACAGATTGTCTAGCTTCTAAGATTAACCTCCACTGTCACATCAGCACAGTTGGCCGGAAAGGTGAGCTTGGAGGATACCTGGGACATCTGCACTTAATCACGAAGGCAACTGGGATGGTCCTGCTTTGTCCAGTGACCTGACAGGCTCATGACCTGCATCACAGCCTCTCTCTCGCTCTCTCTCTCTCTCTCTCTCTCTCTCATAATTAATTTGCACTGCATATACTTTAGATTAGGTTTTATCCTAACTGCCATGTCTGGGTGAAATCTCACACGTTCCCAATCCATTTAGGTTGCCACATATTCACCTCTCGGTACTTAAGTTTTTTTCCTATTTCCCAAACACATTCCAGTAAAAATATTCCAATCTAAATTGCCACTAGCGGAAAATGGATGCGTGACAATGTAATACCCTTTGAATGTGGGAAAGCGCAGTTCCTACAAATAAATTAATGGATGAAATAGTGCCAAGGCTCATGGTTGTTTCACTGCACAAGTAAAACAAGCAACACCAAATTAAATGTAATATAAAGTACAGTATGCCTCATTATTTTTTAGGTAATAAAAATGACATGTAAGTAGTTTGGGTACAATCCCGAGCTCTGGTTCTTGACTGGGCAGGGTTTTACATGTTCTTTCCCTGTCCACTTGGGTTTTTCTTGCATATTCTTGTTTCACTCCCACATCTTAAAAACATGCCCTATAGGGGAATTGGAAAATTTCCCATAGGAGTGGCATGAGCGCGAGTGATGGATTTGTTTTGCGTCCGTATTCTGGCGTACTTTGCCAGAGGTGATTAAAGGATTTACTGTAACTGTGAATTAATTAGTTACGAACAGCTTCTCTATCATACCTATGTAGTGTATAAGGATGTGGTGAAATTCGCTGCTTAGGAAGCATATTATGTGTGTCTATATATATATATTTTATATATCATATGCCTGCCTTCACATGCATATGAATAACATCCAATTCTTAATCCATAGGGTTTAATATGATGTTGGCCCACCCTTTTCAGCTAGGAGAGCTATTAGCTGTCAGTCATTCGGAACTGGTGTGGGGTTGTTGCAGTTGGGCTCGGCCCCTTAGTTCCAGTAAAAGGAACTCTTCATGCTTCAGCATACCAAAACATTTTGGACAATTTCATGCTCCCAACTTTGTGGGAACAGTTTGGGGACGGCCCCTTCCTCTTTAACATGACCAGTGCACAAAACAAGGTCCATAAAGACGGTGGATGATGGAGTTTGGTGTGGAAGAACTTGACTAGCCTACAAATAGTCCTGATCTCAACTTGATAGAACACCTTTGGGACGAATTAGAGAGGAGACTGTGAGCCAGGTCTTCTCATCCAACATCAGTGTCTGACCTTACAAATGCGCTTCTGGAAGAATGGTCAAAAATTCCCATAAACACACCCCTAAACCTTGTGGAAAGCCTTCCCAGAAGAGATGAAGCTGTAATTGCTGCAAAGGGTGGGCCAACATCATATTAAACCCTATTGATTAAGAATGGGATGTTACTCAAGTTCATATGCATGTGAAGGGGCAGGCGAGCGAATACTGTACTTTTGGAAATATAGTGTGGGTGT
>JAQQZT010000004.1:14916482-14928890 GCA_030068275.1 Clarias platycephalus | reverse complement strand
ATATATACAATACTGTACAGACTTTAAATACAATGTTCATTCCTCCATGTTCCACATGCCTCGCTTTGAATGGAAGAAGTGTACAAAGTTTCTCAGATGTAGTCGTTCTACCTCCAGCTTGTGCAGTAGGATTCTGAAAGGGAGATGAGAGGACAGGGGTTTGTAGATAGATGGCAGCATGTAAGACTGGATAAAGTTGCATTGTGAATCTTAAAGAATATCTTTGTAGTAGTATACTGTAGCGTACTACTACAAAGATATTCTTTAAGATTCTTTTGCACAGGTAATTAATTAATTAATTAGTTTTTTTTGATTCACTCTGTTGTACTAAACATCACTATGGACATTCATAGTTAAACAACATATCCAGTTTGGTTATATTTTGAACTATTATCAAAATGCAGTATTTAAGTGGGACACCTCTGTGCTTTGTTTTATTATAGTGCTTCTTTGTAAAAAACAAAAAGATTTTCAAATTATGATCTTACAAACGTCTCACATAACCGGTTCATACCTGTCCAGCAGCTCCCAGTCTTCTCCACCCCACTTGTCTGTGTATTCTTTAACGTTCATTCCTCCGACTCGCTCCATGTCAGTTTTATAAATCCCTACCAGACCATACCCCTCAGTTTCCCAGAAACCTGTCACATGAAATATTTCAGGAATAAGTGTACATTGAACATGAGCACTTAATATGCTAATAACCACATGAAGTTTCACTGCCTAGAGGTTTTCCATACTTCTAATACATGTGATAAAGAATCAGTCACAAATGAACAAACTTAACATTAAAGCAAAGTGCAAAAGATAAACCCTTACTAAACATCACAACAAAAAGAAAACTTATATATACTGTACTGTATATATACACAAGTGTGTTTATCTACTCAGCATAGGAACAGCAATTAAGGGTCAAGTTATACAATCACCTCCCGTTCTTTAAGGGAGTGTCGATGTTAGGTTGACAGTATATTATAGATCTCTGTTTTTCAGGTAAATCATCTTTAATTAACACCTGCTCTCTTTAATGCCCGTTTGTAAATCAACCTTTTTTATTACTAAAATAGCTTTTTGCATTTTCACATCTGTCTATTTCTGTGTATTTTGGGTTTTGATCTTGCATTTTCTCATTCACTGATAGCATTTGGGTTGTTAACGTGTTTTAAACTTCTGGGCCTAATCAATATAATTCAGTGCATTAAAAATAAACAAGAGCATTGGACCACAGGGACTTGAAAATGTCAAATGCAGTTTCATTTTTTCAGGGGAAATCTATCAATCTATCTCATCTTTACTTTATTAAGTCAAGAACAGGCGTTCAAGCATTCCACCGCACATGATACCGTGTATGGATGTGTACATGGGCAATAACATTTGAATTTAATACGAGTACCTGCAGGAGCATTTACAGTGGCGCCACACTCCAGTCTCATCACAACAGGGGCGTATGCCACTTTCCCCTGTACGCAGTGTTTACGCACATTATCTATGATCGATGGAGGAAAGTGGATATGCAGGTCACACATGAACAAAATACTGTTTTCATCCTGAAGAAAGAAATTGGTTCAGTTACGGGGAAGAAAACAAAAAACTTTCTGCTATATTTACAGTTTGTACAGAGATTTGTCTTAAATCTACTAATCTAGGCTGGACATGTTTATACAATAAATATCCTTTAAAAATGATTACTGTAAAATATCTTACTTCAACAAGATCAACTCCAGCTTGAATTCCTTGCGATTTGGCAAAGCGTCCCGACAGGCTTTTAAATTGATAGCTGTCCATATGTGAAAAAGTTAAACACATACACAGCAGAAATATGAATATGTGTATATATCAGAGAGAGAGAGAGAGAGATAAATGACCTTCTTGTTTACATGTGCACTATAAACATTTGTTGTTAGCAACTTTTCTTTTAATGAATAAATCCATACCTTGGTAAATTTGCATTACTCAGTTCTTTCTCTATATCAATATCAGTACTGTTGTAGTCTATAATAATGACATTGAAGTTTTTGTCTCCTGTCGCTTCATACACACGCTCCATTTCTCGGATAAAGTGTACGATCCACCTCCCTTGGTTTTTAACTGTCGGAGTAAAATTGAAATACAGTAAATGCAACAGGCAGGCCTTAAAAAAACAGCTTAATAAGAAAGCATCGTATACTAACCACCACCATGGACATTCATAGTTAAACAACATACCAACAACTATTATCAATATGCAGTATTCAAGTGGGACGCATATTCCAGCAAACCAGGCATTCAAATATTTTATTGCATGTACATGTATGACTTTTTTATTCTTCTTCTTATTATTATTATTAGTATTCATAGATAATAATTAGTAGATAATCTGTTGACTAGTAACTAATGCCTAATGCTAATACAATTAAAAATTCTGCCCTATGTACTGTATTATGCTGAGAATTAGCTTTATTACAATCTGTAGATGTTTTTTAGAATGTCCAGCTAAATTCTAGTAATTCAGCTAAATGATACCAAGACGATTAATACAGCAAAATGCCTATATTTGCGGAGCATTTAATAATCACATGGTTACATAATCACTTATTGAAAGTTAATCATTAGAAATAATATTAAGATGAATAATTAGGCACAAGCTAAAGTGATCATAAAAAAAATTTCTGACCTGTCAGTATAACATGGACTTTTACGTCCGGGTCCCAACTGAAGTCTGTTGGACTGCAGAGACCTGGTAATTCAGGATATCTTTGGTTTCGTGAGGTGTAAAAATATTTCGAGATAAGAGCACTTCTTCCTTCGCTATCTTGCATCTCCATCTCCAGCAGGTAGCGACTGCCCACACCAATCTTCGTTTTCTTTTCCACATTTAACACGTGTTTCAGAGCCAGATCACTGCAAGAACGTAAGTCTCGATTTCAGACAAATTCTATTCACGGGCTGTTTTCACAAGCCAAGACAGCAGTGCAATCATTTACCTGGTGTTCGGGTTTGTCTTCAATTGATTCCTGAAGGCTTTGATTATAGGCATGATGTCTTTTTGAAGCATTATTATATTTCCAGCTCTTTTGCAGGTGTGGACAGCGAAATCGCTCTGCTTTGAATGGAAATCCACCGGATTTACATTGAAGACCTGCTTCCAGTTTGGCTTGTTCACAATTCTCTCATCTGGGTGGGGATATAAATCCATTGTTAGAGCACTGAATTATCTATTTAATTAGCTCTAATTCTAAACTAATTAACCTCACTAACATTTTTATTCAAGCTACAGTATTAGATGGTTACCTTGTTGGACTTCTGTTTTTTCAAATTTGAGATATGGACCAAACCCACCTCTGGAAAGGAAAACAGAAAAATAATAGTAAATGGCTGTGCCTGTAATTAAGAGTGTACAGTGTGTAACTATTAATATGTAAGTATGTAAATATTATTGTAGATACTTTACCCTTGCTCATATGTTTCATCCTTTTCATAAAAGCATAGCTGTGCCTTAATGTCCTCGTTAGCAAGCCTTGTGTAGTCATTTGGGTACACTGACGAGTAGCGAACCTTTAAAACCACAATTCATGATTTACTCAACATGAGCTACATGTCTGATTGCTTTTCATCATAATTAACAGAGTATTAGCATAGACGCCTCAAATAAATCAAATAGTCAGGTAATTCCAGGTTTCTCGTTTACTTATTATTCTTGAAGGCTCTGTATTATATTTTGTTCTTGCATTTAAGAAAATTTGAGTTAAAGTACTCTTCTACTTCTACATCTTTTTCCGAAATAAATAAATAAATAAATAAAAATGAAGTAAATCTGTACTCACATGATTTATTCCATCATATCTCTCGATGGTAGAGTTTTCATATATGTAAATAGGATAGTAAGGACATTCAGGAAACACATCTTTCAAAAGAGATGCATGCAGCAGTGGTACTGGAAAGGAAAGAGAGAAGAGAGAGAGTCATATATATATTTTTTTCAGAATTCAGCTTCAATAGTCCCACGTCATAATAAATGCAATTGTTAATCTACCAATAATAAACAACCCACCAACTTGTTTATGTTTAATGCTGTGTTTAAACATACTGTACCATACACAGCATACTGTACCATACATACACCACAACACTAACACCAATAAATTGCATAATATTATTATATACGAGTAAAGTGGTGATGGGATCATGGGCACTCAAGGCTCATTGATGCCTGTAGGGACCAAAGGCTAACCTGTCTTGCCCAATCCCACAGAACAGCTAAATACTGGCTATGACAGAAAGTTATCAGTACATCACAGCCTGCCACATATGTGGGTTATCTGGCAAAGAGTTCAAAATTGTTTGACCTCAGATCTCTGACCAAGCATCAATGGAATTCACTGGACAAATAAGGACAAACAAAGGATCCACCACTAACATCTTGGTGCCAGATTCCACAGCACCGCTCAGGGGTCTTGTGGAGTCATGCCAAGAGGGGCCATGGCAGCACAAGGGGAACCCACACAATACAAGGCTTAATGTTTTAATCTTATGGCTGATTATTGTATATACATGTAACGGGTTCGACCCTATGTGCACGGGCGGCTCCATGAAGCACGGACATGAGGCGAAGTCTAAAAAGGGTAATTTATTTAGGAAAAATGGGGAAGAAAAGGGTTAAAGGAGGGAAAGAAAGGGAAGGAAAGTTGGTGCACATGCAGGTCCGGGGGCAGTGCGACGCTGGCATGTGGGCACACAGCTGGTGATAGGTGTCGGTGGGCGGATTGGCAGAATGGAGCACGCGGAGGCAGCGCTCCTGCACGCTTTGCTTTTATAATGCGGAGCAAGCCCGAGATCCTATTAACGTTAATTATCGCCAGCCGGCCCGAATAGGCGGCTCAGTACCTTTGCATACCTGGAGAAGGGGGTGCCGCCTACCTAGGGAGACTACGGAGTGAGCAAGGAGCTACAGTATAGTAGATTTGGGCGCACTCATCACAGGCGCACGCCGGGACAATACAGTATACAGTATTTGCTCATGAACTCATGAATCACTTACATTTATAGATGATGTCTCGTGGATCTTCTTTGACCATGTCCACATCAGGTCTAGTGATGTGGTCAATGTTCATTCTTTGACTTGCTGCTGTTTGGGGGATTATATAATTGTCCACTGCCAGTAGAGAAGACTCATCTGTATGCAGAAAATAAGGTTTACATGTATTGATTTAGTATGTACATTTTACCAAAATGATTTTGAAGTGAGAGACAATGAGTGTTGAGTGTTGGCCCATACATGTTTCTTTTTTATTGTAATGGGAATTGAACTCACTAACTCCTTAAACATTAATGAAATCCATGAATGTTTAGAGTTATTATTAAAACAAAGTTAACCTGTCCTACTAAATAAAATATTATTACATTAAACATTAATTAATACAAGTAGTACTCAATTATGTATATTAATTATTTGACTTAATTCTAATGAATTAATGCTGAAATACCTGGTTTATTCAAGTTATCTATTGTGTTGATAATATTCACTAAGTGAGTCTTAATGAGCTGCATTAAAAAAATTTTTTTTTTTACTACTCAGTACAAATTAACACATTTACAGTGGCTGTCCTAACTGTTTTGAAAAACTGTTTCCCAGTTCAGTTCAATTCAGCAAGACATTTCACTGCATGACATTGACCTAAAAGGTTCTATATATTACATGCATACATATGTATCATTTACCACTGTAGAGCGAGAGATATTCTGAGGTAATAATTTCAAAATTGCTTTCCTCTTTGTTGAGACGCCACTGAAAAAAAAAAGAGAAAGATTCTTAAAAAGACTTCTTAGAAATTCTTAGAAAGACAATTTACCATGATTAATACAGGATGAAAAACTATGCTTGCAGTTTAATATAATTTAAGA
The DNA here is from genome assembly GCA_030068275.1 of Clarias platycephalus. Lineage (NCBI taxonomy): Eukaryota > Metazoa > Chordata > Actinopteri > Siluriformes > Clariidae > Clarias > Clarias platycephalus. The sequence goes on along the minus strand of JAQQZT010000004.1, from coordinate 14,923,010 downwards.
AAATGTGTGTTTCTACTATACGCTGATCAGCCATAATAGTAACACCACTGCTAGATGAATTAAATAACACTGATTATCAATTATATACAAGTAAAGTGGTAACGGGATCATGGGCACCCAAGGCTCATTGATACCTGTGGAAACCAAAAGCTAACCCATCTGGCCTGATCCCACAGAAAAGCCAATGTAGCACACATTGCTAAAAAAAAAGTCAATGCTGGGCAAAATAGGAAGGCATCAGAAGAACACACAGTGCATCACAGTCGGACACATACTGTATGAAGCCAAAGGATCCGCCACTACTGTCTTGGTGTAAGACACCACAGCACACCTCCAAAGGTCTTTTGGAGTTGTACCTTAAGGGGCCTGAGCTGCACAGGGGGATCCTATACAATACTGAGCATAGTGTACTCTAGCTTCCCAACATATAACAAAGAAACACGAGTTTTTGAAAAGCCTGCAGTTTGTAGAATTGCATTGACCGATTAGCCACAACATTAAACCTTAAATGTGTTTCTCTTGTGCATGCATAGTAATGATAATGCGAACTATTCTGATTGTCATTGTTTGATTACATTTAAATTCAATTGATTTGATGTGATGAGGCTTATGTTGATCAGTTTAGGTGTGATTCCTCATGTCATAAATATATAGACATTTGTTAAATTTGCTCCTTACCAACATTATCTTAGCAAGAAGATAGATAGATGGATGGATGGATGATTAGATAGTTAGTTAGTTAGTTAGTTAGTTAGTTAGTTAGTCAGTCCCTAATTTTTTTTGTTGGTTTTCCAAGGCCACCACACACGTGTCAAATATGTAATATGAATGAAAGCATACATACTGCAACTTCCACATGATCCATTTCTTCACTTTGCTTGTAGATGATTTCAAAGTAATATCGTTGTTTTTTTGAGAGCCTAAAGAGAGTGACTATATCAGAATCAAACAGTTCACAACAAAAGTAACTAAGTCATGATTTTTTACTTAAAGTAAAAAAAAAAAAAAAACTTACACTAAAGGCTCAGATATCTGAGATGAAAATTTCTCATATTCCCCTGGTGCAGCCCATTCATTTCCTGCCTGACCGACAATGTACAGTGGCAATAAGGCATGACATACTTAACATAGTAATACATTTTTAATATATATTGTCTAATGTCTAATAATTGAATGTAGCTACAATTATTGATGTGATAATATCTTACTTCATTGTTCGGATTAAATATAATTACATACTGTATATTATTGTTCTAGTGTGCTTTGTGTTTGATGGTGTAGCCCCTTATGATGAGATGAGATGAGATGAGACGAGATTCTTACCTTGCCAAGGAAAGCAGTGAGTTTTAGATTTTTGGTGCTTTCATCCGAACTCAGCCAAAACTCTGAGTTATCATCAGAAGCAATGGCAAACAAGTATTCTCCTGGTAAAGAGCAACCAGAAAATATTAAGGCCCACAATGTCTCACACTAGAGGTGAAGCATGTATAAAAAAAATTACATTTTCAGCTTAAAGCACGCCCATAACATTTTACTGGATTTTTTAGTACGTACCATTTATTACAGGGTGAATGTATCCAAAGATTCTCAGCCCATAGTTTTCCCATCCAGGATACACAGCAAGCCTTTTGATTGTAGTACGTGACTAAAATGATAATGACACATTAAACATTATAGATCGCTATCAAGGAACTGAATTTTTAATGGATGTGATTGTGTACACTTAACATAAATTGTAAGCATAGCAAATAAATGCGTGGGCAAATAAAAATTATTGTGAGCAAATAAGAATTATTTTCACTTGATTGTGATTCAATAGCTTAGATAATTTATGATTACCCATACATAGTATCATAGTGCTTCATTTTATTGTGTAGGCAATTTTAGAAGGAAAATAAATAATAAAATGTACTGGATCAAGTGTCAAGAATTATGCTGGCCTATAACCGTTATAACTGTGTGTGTGTGTGTGTGTGTGTGTGTGTGTGTGTGTGTGTGTGTGTGTGTGTGTGTGTGTGTGTGTGTACTGTATGTGTGTGTGCTATGTTACTAACATGGGGGAACAGAGGAAACAACTCATTTTTTCTTAGTTGGTCCACAGATCCTCCACACCAGTCTTCAAAAACATGCATGTTCACCTGACCCAAATACTGTTCACAGAACAAGTTCGCAAGTCAGTTCAAATGTCATATTTTTAAATAACCATCATCATACAATTTAAAAAGAAGAATAAAAAAAAAAAAGAGAGAGTTTGTGCACCTCAGGTTTCCATTTTGGCTGTCCATTTAATGTCATCTAAAATCATTAAGATGACAGAAAATATGATGTAAATAAAATGAAATGTAAACATTTTAAAATACAGTAAGTATGCATGCACCTTCTGCTCTGAAGACTGCATATCGTCAGGCATTTCCCAGAACTCTGAAACACAAACGGCTTTATGTTGGAATATCTTTCGGCAGGTATTATCCATTTTTTTTAATTCATGCAGAAATGTCTATAATTTCAATTTCATAGTGAAATATATTTATATAATTAGAAACACTTCATATTGAAAACAAAATAAGATATTTTATTACTTGTAAACATATTGTGATAAACCTGGACCCCGATGAACCACCAAGGTCATAATTGATAATTAATAAATTCATTATTAAAGTATGGGTTGCTTAATATAATTTAAATAATACATATCTTTTTATTGTAACAAATCAGGAAGGGCGGAGGCTAATACAGTATGTGCATTTTTTAGAGCATGTGAAGCTGCCGACTGCATATTTTCAAGTTGCTGCATATTTTATGTTGTTTTTAACTGTTGTTAGGTAACACAAGGGGGGAAGCGCTATCTGCCTCATCTTGCTTGTATGACCTCACGGACACCCATGATTGACTTCTGTCACTGTGATTGAGGTACAGTATGTGATTCCTTCACTTGAGAGAGCACATCCAAAATTCAGCAGACGAAAGGTGTTTCAAGTGACTTTGAACATGTCATGGTTGATGATAGATAGATCACTCAGTCATGATCAACCATGACTGAGTATTTTCAAAACTGCTGATCTACATTACTGGCATTTTCACGCACAACCATCTCAAGGTTTACAGACAATGATTTGAAAAAGAGTAAATATCCAGGGAGTGACAGGTCTTTAGGCAAAAATGCCTTGTTGATGTCAGAGAAGAATGGCCAGACTGGTTCAAAGTAATCAAAAGGCAACAGTAACTCAATTAACATATTTTTACAACCAAGGTATGCTGAAGAGCATCTTGGAACGCACAACCCATTGAACTTTGAAGCAGATGGACTACAGCAGCAGAAGACCACAACGATTGCTGTACTTGCCAGCTAAGAACAGGAAACTGAGGCTATGAATCACAGCCAACAGAACCAAAACAGGACAACAGAAGATTGGAAAAACGTTGCCTAGCCTGATGAGGCTCAATTTCTGCTGCAACATTCGGATGGTAGGGTCAGAATTTGGCACGAACAACATGAAAGCATGGATCCATCCTGCTTTGTATCAACAGTTGGCAGTGGTGGTCTAATGGTGTGAGGGAGATTTTCTTGGTACACATGTACTTTGGTCCCATTAGTACCAAGTGAGCATTATTTATATGCAACAGCCTACCTGAGGATTCTTGCTGACATTACTTATCACATGCTCTGAATAACTAAGGAAACATAATACTATGCACAGAAATCAGAACACACAGGTCAGGTTTTACTGCTTTAACGTTGCACAATCACCACAACAGAAAGTAATCCTTTAATATTGCTCTTTTGAAGTTGTATTACTTTATTTCTGGAACATTCTCCCAATGGATTTGAGATCAGTGAACATTATGGATTCCTCTATTTACTGTATTTCCTGATTTATCTATGTTTCATATTTTTAATGTTGTGTTTTTACATCTGTTGTATGTGTTCTATTTGATTGCTACTTCTCTGAAGCATGTTGTAATGTTTTGCTCTTTAATGGTGCTATACAAACTAACTAACTAAATAACTAACTAACTAACTACAGTAACTAACTAACTAACTAACTAACTAATATAGAGTTTTTCACATTTTCTTATTCTGTGACAATGTATCAACATGACATGAGGCGTTTTTTAAGTGATATTTATCTTTTTTTTCACAGCCCAGGTTTTCTATATGGAATGCAAAGCTCAGACTGTGCACAATACATTATAATACAATTATTCTTCATATTTAGAATTGAAGAACCAAAAAAATTCAGCAATAATTCAATGAACATCTTTGAATTGTTAGCTGAATGATTTTGTACAACATTTGAATGAATGAATTTGAGAATAAATTACAATCAAGGTTATACACGCCTTAATAAATACAGCATGAGTTTTCTTTTCTTTTTTTTTCTTTTTTTAAATAGACTACTCACCTAAATCAGGAAACTTTTTGCCAGTATCCCGAAAAACTGTAAAATACGTGAATACGATCAGTGTTACTAAGAACAGGAACAATGTTCTGATCACTGCCAACTTTCCAAAGTTTAAATATCCTTTAAAAAATTTAAGTCGCTCCATTTTATTCAGATCTTGACAATGATCTCCAACGGCTCTAATGTGTTAGGCTGTTCATACAGCACTAAATGCAATGTATTATGAGTTTACATTATAACTAACGTTGAGAGAAAGACCACACCTGTATCTCCACCTTCTTCTGTGGTAATATTCTAAAACAATTCTTGTCTAGGTCACAAAGTCAATTAATTGAGGGTGTGACCTGTGGGGGTAATTATGTGTTTTGAAAACACGCCTGCTGACAACAGCACAGAAATGGGGTGCATAAAGAAATAGGTGAGGAAACTTGCAGCAGGCCACAACCTTGTTTACACTGGGGATGGAGCTTACTTAAGTGTAATAAAATGAACATTAATAAAAAAATATATATATATAAATATTGTAAATAAAACATGCAAAAGTAAATGCATAGTTTATAGTTTTAAAGTAGGTCAGTGATTCCTAGTGTAAACTTATTCAATCAGTATTACTGACACACCTAAGCCAGTTAATCAGCATATTTCTTTGTCTTTGTTTTTTATGATGGGTTTGGTGCTGAAATTGCCAGTGCTTTTGAAAACTGATTATTACAGATTTCACTGTGCTATTATAAACAGTGTGTCATTAAACACAACATAAAGTTGAAACTACATATCTAGATCAAAACATTTGTTTGTAACACAACATTTTGCGTGTGTGTTTGTGTCCAAGTCTCTATATACGTTGTACATCTCTTACCTTGTACAACTTGTTTTTAGTCCCTCTTTTCTTATACCTGTTACTCTCAAGTTTTCCCAGTTTTAAGTACTAATAAAGGAACGCTGAGCCAAATCAAGTGCTAAATGACCAGATACCTTTGCTGTGGTACATGAATGAATAAATAAATAAATAAATAAATGAATGAATGAATGAATGAATGAGTAGCAAAACATTCCTAAATAAATAAACTAATAGATTTGAAAAGTAAATAAAAGTTGCTCACTACATACTGTAACTCATGTGAACATGCTCTGCTGACCATAATAATTTCTGAGAGGTGGAGCTTTGTGTGGTTGAGCTTGGATGGAAACGGAATCAAGAAATCAACAAACTGTTGTAATGTAATGTAATACAACAGTAAGAGCTGTAATATAAGAACTCTATCACATCATTAGCAACGAATTATTAACTAAAACATGTCACATTTTGCAATGTGATACAAAGAATAATAATTAAGGTTTATTAAGGTAATGCGACCCATTTAAGCAGCTAGTGAACAAGTGCTCAATATTAAATTAGCCTAATTACAGTAGCTACCACAGAAATGACTGTAGCAATTATTTAAACAAACATGATTAAACGGTTACTTTTCTTGAAGGTACAGTAATGTTTGTTACACTGTTTTACCATAAAATATGAAACTTTACTATACTATATGTCATCAATCTACAGTAAGTTTATAGATGCAATACGTGGCCAATGGAAGTGCATAGTGTTTACATGCAGAACCTTTCCCTTTGTTTCCACAGATTCATTCTCAGGAACCTAGCAACACCGTAAGACGAGCGTACCTGACTGCGTGTAAAATAGCATTTAAAGAGGGTCAGGGGTTAAAAAAAGGTATGAGCGTTATACAATGGTGACAGATGCACTTACTATCAAGAACCGCATGCCTGTATTTACCTTTCATTTTTACTTTCTGTATATTGTTTTTTTTTTCTTTTGTACAGTAAACCCAATTTTTTACTTTCAATAATTAAAAAAATTGGAATTTATTACATCAAGCTAGTGGTTATTAAAAATTGGAATCAGATAACTAATTAAATATTATGGAATCAGATATGAAAGTCATAAAGCTAAAAGTTAACCTGGCTGCATCTATTTCTGACTTTGGTCATAAGAGAGCAATGTACAAATATCACTTAATATTTTAATCGCTACACGCCCAAGCACACACACACACACACACACACACACACACACACACACACACACACACACACACACACACAAACACACACACAC
>JAQQZT010000004.1:14873588-14888037 GCA_030068275.1 Clarias platycephalus | reverse complement strand
GTACTTGTAGATACTTCCGGAAATCAGTGGTGTATACAGGAGTTTCCTAGTACAGATACACCTCTTTTCATGCAGTGTTCTGTACAGAGTCGTGGGGGGCCTGGAGCCCTAGGCCCAAGAGTACACCATAGGGTGTCAGGGTGCCGCAGGCACAGGGTAGCAGTCTATCGAACACACACACACACACACACACACACACACACACTACGGTCAATTTTGGGAATTTTAATTAGCCTAACCTGCATGTCTTTAAACTGTGGAAGGAAGCCCAAGGGGAACATGCAAACTCCATGCACACGGGCCTGAGACGCGAGTCGAACCCTTAACCCTGGAAGAGCGAGGCCATAGTGCTAATGTTGAGGGGGGCCTCAAAAATAAACTTGAACTATAAAACATATTAATGTTTAATGATATGTTTTAGTATGTTTACATTTAGTGATTTGGAATCCATGAAAAGTGCTTGTCCTCATCATTACATTAACCAATAACTCATGATTAATTTTTACAGTATTCAAAGGGACATTATCTTCCTGGAATATGACACTCTCATCAGAAACGAGTGTTGCACCACAGACTGTAACTAATCCTGTAAAACTGTCTCGCATTTGTATAATTATGCAAAGCAATCATTGAACAAAATGATTTGCACAAGATGATTGACCATGCTATTATAGCTCCATCATTGCCATTAATTAACCATCGGCAATGGACACTTTGTTCTGAAAGCATACTTTAGTTTCCTCTAAACATAATTCCAATCACATGTAGGAAATATGGTTCAAGTTAACTCATTAGGCCTTTTTAGGTTTTCCTCTAGGTTTAAGGTCCAGGTTTTATGCTTTTTAATGTCTGCAATGGCTCTCAACTTGGGAGTCATTGAGGTGGTTGTTCAGTTCTGAGGGTATTTGTAGTAGTCACATTAAGGCTACTACTACTACTGTACCAGTCAGAGAGAGCCGAAGACTATCACATGTTTCCTCCGGACCATGTGACGCCTGCCATAACAGACTCACGCTTGCATGAGCTTACAGACACCCATGATTAAGCCACAATTGACGTGAGTCCCTCCCATCCCTCCCCACTGAGAAAACTCGGCCAATAAGCTCTCTCTAGGCTCCCGGCTGTGGGAGTCTACAGCATCACCCGAGAATTTATGTGAATTAGCGATCTCTCGATGATAGCACTTTTCTACTGTGCCACTCAGGAGACCGGGATACCTTTTAATGTAGCTTGAATAGATGGATGTCTAACGGCGCCACAGTGACTTTAGTGCTTAGCACACTTAACTTGCACCTCCAGGGTCGGGGTTCGATTTCCTTCTCAGGTCTATGTGCCTAGTTTTCATGTTCTCCCCGTGTTTGGTGGGTTTCCTCGAGTTTCTTCATGTTCTCTCCCACAGTCGAAAGACTTGCAGATTAGGCTTAACTGGCGTTCCCAAATTGCCCGTAGTATGTAAATGAGCGTGTGAGTGTGTGCGTATGTGTGTAAGGTTTGGCCCTGTGATGGATTGACACCCCGTCCAGGGTGTATCCCGCCTTGTGCCCTTTTTTCTCCTGGACTTAAGTGAGAGAGTGAGATTAATGTCTTCTTGGTAGAAATCTGGCTTAAAGGAATCTCAGTGATTTTAAAGGTGATTAGATGCATCCACGGTGCATTTTCAGTTGCAATGCAAAAGTAATGACCAGGTATAAAAGTAGATTTATTTCGTATTCTTACTTCCCTACATGCTCTTAGATGTTGGCTTCATGACACTGTGGCCTACTTACTGTATAAAGAACTTGGAGTCGCCATTATTACTGCCTTCATACAGAGGCAGTTGCATTTCCTGTGTATTTGTCACGTATTTGCCTGGATTGTAAGTGATTTGCTTAGAAAAGAGGTTTGTCTCCTAATCCCCCCTGATCCACATTTTAGCATTACCCAGCTTTGGCATGTATTGTTATTTTATGAAAGTCTTTTGAACAATTTGAAGAGTTGAATCTCAAGACATGCACTGCGTGCAATAGCCTGAGCTCACAGAGAAAACAAATGTGTTTTGACATGCTGTTTATTGTTGGCTCTGAAGTAGCTGTCCCCTATTTCATTGAAATGGCAAAGGGAAAGGGATTGAGTACCCTCCCTTCCTCCATCCCTCCCACCCTCCCTCTCTCCAGAAATTGCCCATCTGCTGTGTTTGTCCTCATACATTTTTTTTTTTAAATACCGGTGAAATATTAGTTATTACTAACCTTATGTGCACCTACACGATAGCTGTAATTTGTTTTTAATACACTATAGATTGAGTTCTTACCTCCCCTTTATTACTCACTCTTGCAGGAGCCAGACGGTGCTGCACCAGTTTTGCTGTCCTGCACCAGACGCTCCGGACGCTCCTGAGCCCGACTCTCAGGCCTGTGTACCCAGGTAAGAGCTGGTACCCACCTCGTCACCAATGCTCACTGGTCTTTTCTGGTATATGGTGGTACCAGGCAACACAACTGCCCTAGTTCTGTCTGTCTTGAAGTGGTTGTTAGCCTTTTTCTTGCTTATTAGCATGAATCCTCACTGTGCCTGCCTGCCGTCTATATTTAATGTGACATTAATTGGAGCCGAGCACACATAGGTTTTTGCAGAAAATGTGAGATCTCGGAAAGCAATTTAATTGAAAAAATTTTTATTTGCCTGTCTATTGGCTGAAGTAATCTCCCACTATCCGACTACTCCAGTGTAAAACTGCCTTTAGACAAAGGTCATGATAGTCTAATAGATTGGCTCTGGATCTTATCTCTTGGCCATCATCAAAAACTACAACATTCTGGCATGGTTTAGGTTTTGTGATGAGACTAACAGTATGCATTGTTCAGTCCTTGATGAAAAGCGTAAATCCTTATTAATAGAAAAATCAATTAAATAATTTATGCATAAACATGTTCAATTGACATTTTCTCATTACATATATTGAGTACATGCATCGTTTTCCGGGGAACTAATTAGTTCCTCATTTTCACCTTTCCTGCAGATGTAGGTTTAGCAAATTTGTAAAAAGAGGCAAAAAAGGAAACATCAATAGTAATTAAGCTAAGCACTTTCAATGTTTGTTGGGGATCCTAAATGTTGACGGTGTGCAGTTTGTCCAAATAATGAATCTAAAAGGGAAAAAAAAGTGCAAACTAAAACATGCAACAAAGCCAAAGCTGTATTGATGGACCTGCACCCCCTGAGGAGTTGGTCACAATAAGCAGTGGTTTGAACACAGTGGTCGGCAGAGACGCAGCCTCTAAATCACGGCCTAAATGCTGCAGAGGTTCACCGTTATCGAATTAGGCATAGCGAGGAAGCCACAGAGGAGTGGAGAGAGAGAGAGAGAGAGAGAGAGAGAGAGAGATGTTGTCTTGGTCCTGTGTTCCGCAGTGGAAATTAATCGCTGCTGTTCAAAGTGGGGTGTGGTTGAATAAGCATACTGCTGCATGAGTTAAGGTGACACTAAACACCATAGGCAGCTGCGGTTGTCAGCTTCAGATTATTAAACTGTTATGCTCACTTCCACATTTGAGAGGTAGCCTTATATACGGTAAGTGGGACAGGAATTAAATAATGGCACCATTTGTTATTCTTTGTACTAGATGCATTGAACACTACACAATGAACCTATGGACTTTGTGTACTACATAGTGTTATACAGTATGAGAAGCTTTGATAGCTTTTCTGTCAGCACAATGTCTATGTCCTTCCTAACCTTCACGTCACACGTGGGTGCATGTTGGGACTGGGGCGCCATCTTATGAGGTACGTGCCCTGGTCTCCTGTGCCTTCTACCATAGTTACCTGCTTACTTTATGGGTTGCGCCAACCAAGGTAAACTGGCAGTGCTCTATTTTGACAAAAAAAAAAAAAAAGTCTTCCTTAATAAAGTATTCCTCTAATCAGTCACATTATTAATAGAAAACGGTTATCTAATCCTGGAGCCTATTATACTGTATATCTTGGGTAATACTGTAGGTCAAAAACACATATTCTCTTTTTTTTCCTCCTGAATGATTGTTGTAGTTCTTGATACAAAAGCTCCGACTTCCCATGGCAATGATTTTCGAAATTTCAGCAGAAAATCTAAACACGGCATCTAACTCACTAATATAAACGCAGTAGGATCCTCACCACATGAGACGTAAACACAGTATTACCCGAAATGATGTGATGTCAACTTCACCTTCTCTGTAGCAAGTGTGTATCTTTATGAAATAATTTATTCTGAGAATAACAGAGAACGAAAAGAGCAAAATTGGACTTCAGTTACAGAAACACTGGCCAATCACTGGTATCTGTGAGCTCGTGTACTGTATACGGAGGAAGGCAGATGAGCAGCAATTTTAAGAGGTGTAGTTGGCTGGCTTCACGTGTCTCTTGGGAAGCCTGTCACCTATCCAGTTAGTAGCTGTCGTGTGATGACAAGAGATGTCTGGTGAGTGGGTGACTAAACTGGGAAGGAAACATAAAGAGTAATGACTTCATTTACATACACTACATGCACGTTTCCATTTAGAGAAAATGATACCGCCTCTGAGACTCATGTTCAGTATGGGACATTACACAACAGTTAGTTCCAACTGAGTAATATGACGAAGACGGGCGTTCCACCTGTCGGTAACAGCACTGAGATGTTGAACTATATATACACAGGTGTTCTAACAGTAATTTTTTACACTAACTGTCAGTCAGCAACATGGGTGAGAGTAGGTCAGTATGATCCGCAGTACGTACTGAGGAGAGCTGTGTGCCAAAACCCACATTCTAAACAGTATGGAAAGCGCTTTCAGCAAGAAATCTGATAATGTCATTTCATCTTACACAACATGTAGTCTCCTTAGTAACAGCTTTAAAGTCGTTTTGGACTTCCTCTGAACCGTCCGTTATGTTTTAATTCGACTAAGGCGAGCTGCAAAGCTAAGTAACTTCTAACACAACGTTGAATCTCAAATCCCTCTCTAGCTTCTGATCGAGGGCACTACTTGGTGTGTGGAACAATGGATTGTACACCCTTTCCATTTAACACTATTTGAGATTCAACTTCGTAACCTGGAATTTATCTGTTACAGTGGAAACTTGCCATACGAATGCCCTCCTGTACAAATTATACGATTGAAAAGAAATTAGCATCAGCCTATGAAGCATTTTCGGCATACGAACGAACGAACCAAAATTAACGAATGCCGGCTAAAATCATATGCAGATGTTCCCCTGTAATTCTACAAAGGAATAATTGGAAATATTTAAAGTAATCTCATTAAGTAGAGTAAAGAAAAATCTTGTCAGTTTTTCAGGAATATGAATCATCTCCATGGATTATTCTCCTCTCCTTTTATGTGGATACATAGTACCATTGAGTATTTAAAACTAATTTCACCCTTGTTAATTACACTAACTGTCAGTCTCTAAGTGTTATACCCCTATCTCACCTACGCGGTTTCGCATGGTGGCCGTAAGTACAGTTCATCAAAATTCCCCCTGCGAGTTTTGGTGCTGTGATTATGTTTCCATCTTTACACTCAAAAAATTAAACATGGTTCATTTTTTTAAACAACTTCATGAAAGCTTGCGGAACTTCACAGAACCTTGCAGAACTTCGCGGAAAATTGGGCGCTCACCCATGATGGCTCACGGTGCCTAACACCGCATCTCACCGCGAGTCAAAACAAATAGGTGAGATAGGGATATTAGTCAGCATCTCTGCCAGTCATGGTTACGTACAGTTGGTCTGCCAGTCGCAGTAGGTTACAGTATGTGTTGGCAGAGAAACATAACTGGTTAAAGGAATGAAAATCTTTTAAAAATTGGTGTTTGTGGAACTGTTGTATAAAAGCAATATCACACTCGAGGCTGTGCTGTTGTACATAATATCAGCACGGCTGTGATATCACAGTCAAGCACAGCAGCACTCCGTCGCATGTGTTATTACTTCAATTAATATGAAAATATTCGGTCAATGGTGTGAATTTGTCTGTCGCTAAACTTGTTTTTTTCTTCAAACACACCCCATGCAGCTGTGATTCACTAAAAATAGGATATATACAGTATGACAACAGTGACTGTCTGGAATGTACAGAATTTTTCTTAAAGAGTAAGAGAGAAAGAAAGAGAACAAAAGAACAAACATCAATGTGCAGATTAAAGTCATGCCAGAGGAGACATGATTTATTTTACAAACAGCAGTAGTATTAAAAGTGAAATGAAAAGAATTTTACTTGAAAAAAATAAACAAACCACTTCAAGCTTAAAGCTTAAGGCAGTCTGTGTTTTGCTCATTACAAAATGTTTTTTGTTAATTAACAAAAAAAAAAAAAAAAAGCTCTTGTTTTCTGTTGTTACTTTGATGTCTGTCAGTAAATTGCTGTTCATATGTTTCTCACCGTATCATGTGCTCACTGCTTCCACAAACCTGCCATTTTCATCCTTGTCACCATTGTTCACACAACCCCTGGTAGAGCTAGGTTCCAGTGCTGCTTCTGTAGTTTCCATTATGCAGTGATACATCTGTCATCGTTGCTTATTAATCACATAGACATACAGTACACCATGCGACATGAAATTCCCTCACCGACCAATCCATACAGTACATATGCAACATCTTGGTGTGGTTAATGGCCAGCTTTTGGGGTAGATGGTGATTGTTGTGCTACAGTACATCATGCATGCTGGTAGATGTGTAGAGTAGTGACTCCTTGTGTATATTTTGTGCAATGCTCACAACAACAAGCACTTTACACACTACAGGAAACATTTTTTTTTTTTTTTTTTTTGAGAAAATTTGTGATTCTAAAATAACAAACTTTTTGAGATCTTTGAGAATTAGAGGCTTTAGCTTACCATTTTAAAAAGTCTGAAAATAGCACCAAAGTGGAAAATGTCACTGAGAAAGGTTCAGATAGCCAATTAAACAAGGTCTTATAGCTTGTTGCTAATGTTTTTAAGAAAATAATGAATGACTAGTGACCCATTACTGCCCAGAGCTAATTGGCTGTTTGCTCTGCTGTGGACGATCGTTTCCTCTTTACTAGTGAAAACAAAAATCTCAAAACATCTCTCACACAGGGTTCCTCAGTTGGGAAATGTGAACCGATCTGCCATTCCTAGCATAATTTCTAGCAACATTTAAGCAACACTTTGATTCTAATACTTTTACATTTTATAACATGGCAGCCTAACTTAAGTGGACATGATTTGCAGCATTTGGTTTCTTTAACCCCTTATTCTTCTGCACTTTAGTATCTTCTACCTCTTACGATGATACTGGACTATTCTCTCTTGTCCTTTACTGTTTCTGAAATGCAAGCGTACTTCCATAGCACTCACGTCAACGTCGCCATAGGTATATGATCTGACCATACAAGATGCAAGATGAATACTGTCAAGAAATGAGCTTGCGTGTCTAGTAATTTATTTGTTCAGGGATTCGTGTTTAGTTTTCCATCAGTCCCTGCACTGTTGTTGCCATCCGTCTAATCATCACTCGATCCCTGTTATTCATCAGCTCCCTCATTCATTGAGGAGGTAGAGTTCCAGACAACAAGCCTCAAATTACAGACTCATCCAATTGCTACACAGCTGGAGTTCCTTGGTCTTCAAATAATTTGCTGTCAATAGAAAAGATGTGATCATTCGGTCATTTCTTTCGTTAGCGTTTTAGGTTAGGCGTTTTTTTTTTACTATGGAATTAGATGTTTGGAAAGTTTTATGAATGTAATATTCATGTAAAAATACGTTCGATCAAATCTATACATATAACAAGTGCCAGTGTCATTAAACATTTTTATTGATGTAAATGAAGGACTATTTTGCTTGAATATACACTGATCAGCTGTAACATCAACACCACATTACCATTTATTATCAATTATATAAATTGTAAATAGGTGACAGGCACCCAAGGTTCACCTATGCCTGCACGGACAGCCTGTCCGGTATGATCCCGGATGTAGCACAAATCTCTGTTAATTAAAAAAGTTAATGCTGGCCATGATAGAAACTCCCCGGGTCTCAATCCAGTTAAGCACCCATATCATGCAAGTTCAATCCATGGAGGCCCCACTCCACAATCCACAGCACCCAAAGGACCCACTGCCAATGTACTGGTGGCAGACACCAATGTCCACAGGGCATGACTCCACAAGAACTCTTATAAGAGCATTCTGTTTTTTGCATTGTAATGTTTGGCTGTTTGGTGTATAACTAAACTGACTAAAAGTTATGTTAAAATACACCAGATTGCAAAAATGCTTTTGAACGCTTGAATCACACATGTATTTTTAAACATCCCAGTTCAGGTTTAGTGTCACTTTTCTGTTATAAAAGGTGGTCAGTAGGGTTGAAGTCAGGGCATCGGAAAACCATGTCCTTATGGACACTCTCTGTCATGCTGGAACAGGTTTGGACCTGACCCCTTTGTTTCAGTGAAGGGAAATTGTAAGTGTATAGCCAGAGGCAATTCTAGAGTCTGGTGGGGCCCTAGGCAAAAATCTTCAGGGGATCTCTCCAGGATCCATTACATTAGTTTATATATAATAAATAAAATTGTCCACCATTGAATGCCCCCTATTGGCCTCGGGCCCCAAGCAGTTGCCTGCTTTGCGAGTTAAACAGCAGTGCCTCTTGCTACCGCGTACAAAGACATTCTATACTATTGTGTGCTTCTAATTTTGTGACAACAGTTTCAGGAAGAGTCACATACAGTATGGGTGTGATGATCAGGTGGCCACCTACTTTTGGCCATGTACTGTACTATAGAGAATATCCAACAAGGTGTAAAATTTGCAACAACAACATTATGGGAAGAAATACCCCGTAGATTAATGGTAGCAGTTTATATTAAGGTTCCATCAATCGAAATTATATAATACAGTAACAGATGTTAACCATGTACAGTAAGTAAGCAATAACCATTGAGACAAAAATGAAAATAATTGAGAGAATGAAGCAAGGGAGAAAAGATGGCAGATCAGCTCATTATTTTAACATGAACCATCGGCCCAATTCTCATGAACACTGTACTGTAATATACTGTGGATAGCCAATTGTGTCAGTATCCTAGTACCCAGACAATGTTTGTTGGACTTACGGACAAACTGGACTTACAAACAAGCTCTCGGAATGGAACTCATTTGTATGTATGGGATTTAATATACTTAATAAGGAAGAAACAGTAAGAAAGCAACTAATACTTGTTTTTAAATAGTGAACCAAATAATTAACACCAATGCTCATATTGCCAATTTTCAGAATAGTAAAACACAGTGATCAATATGAATAATTCTTAATTTCACGGTTGTAAAGGTTTTAATATTTATGCTTAGAGACCACATTTCAGTAAGGCCGGACGACACTGTACAGATTCAGCACGATTTTTGACCCGAATTTAATTTTATCATTGGCCCAGAATGCAGGCTTTATCGTTTGTTTTAAGCATGTGTGACAGGGTCCTGGTGCCTCTGAATCATCCGAATGACCAACAAAAGATGATCAGATGGATTTTTTCGAGTTTTCCACCATTTTGCATGAAGTCACATCAGTGTGTCCATGTGCATACTGTAGTCCATCTTCTCAGTCATTTTCATTTTCAGGTCCAGACCTATGGTTTGGAAGTTATTAATAAATAAACCCATTTGGGGATTCTGGGAAGGCAAATCAAGTTGTGTAGTGTGGGTTAACACGTTGTACATGATCAAGAAAAATTGTACAGTGTCTCTCCAGCCTAGGGTATGAAAAACTAGAAGCATGGAAGGTTAAACTTTTTCGCTAGTTTATCCTGATATATTTTTTTGAAAATGTATTTTCCTAACATATAAATAAACTTTGATTTCATATTTCATATTTTGATTTCAACTTTGATTTCATATTGGCGGCATAGTAGCATAGTGGCCCCACACCTCCAGTGTCAAGGGTTTTCAGGTCCATGTGCTTGAAGTTTACATGTTTCCCCGTTCTTGGTGGGTTTTTCCAGGTACTCCGGTTGCTTCCTATAGTCCAAAAACATGCGCATTATGCCAATTGATGTTTCCTGTAGTGGTTGAGTGAGTTTATACATGCTTGTGTGCCCTATAATGGATTGGGGCCCTATCTAGGATGTACCCTGCCTAGTGATCCCCTTGGATAGTGACTCTGTACAGGATAAACGGTATAGAGAAGGAATGAGTGACTGAGTGATTCCATATTTAAGTTATTTATTTTTGTCAACCTGTTAACATTACTTCAGGCATCGTTAATGATATCTTATACAATGAATAATGCTATTTAAGGGTTTTTTCACGCAAAGTGTTATCAATGCAACTGCAGTAAAATTTCGAGACGCAATTGTGAAGCAGCGAAATGTGTCATTTACATTCTTAGGAAAGGGTTAAAAGGCAGCGGTGAGTGGTAAGTGTGCACTCTGAAAAAGCCTAAGGGAGTTTGTGCAGCTTGTTTCATGCTCCATCACCATCCATGGGGAATCAGCAATTTAGAGACTAAAATCACTCTATTTAGCTAGGTAAAGTGTGGAAAGTCAGCCAGCTGTCAACATGGCAGGAGTGGGATCACCAGATGCTTTTGTTGAACAGTCTGTACTTAATTCTCCTCTGAGTGGGGTTTTCTTTTAAGTCACAAGATCAAGATAAGATCCTTTTCTTATTTTTCGTGGAGTTCTTTGCTCCGGCGGTCTAATAATGATAATTTAATAGCAACATTATGCTCTAAGGGCACAGTGTTAATTCAAGGTGTAAATGGAGCTGTGAAAATATGGAAAGACACAGCGGTTGCTTAAACAGATTCCTGTCTTACAGTTAATTTCGAATGTGTCATAGATAATATCTCGGGCTGGGGTGCAAATGACATACTGTACACTTAGACTTGTTCTTTTACCCAACATTTAATATAAGTGTCAACTGAGCTTGGGCCATGATATCAGTCATTTTATCTTACATATCATATGTCACAGCTCAGCTGGTATAAGATTTTTTTTTCACTCACTTTGCCTTTAAACGTTAGAATAAAGTGTATGCGCAGGACAGTTTCTTTAATTTTACTTATAAGGGCTATTACTTTTTGTTTTATATCTAGATTTTTTAGTGAATATAACTCAGTACGTTATATTTCACCAAAATCTAAAGAAGTAATAAAAATTCATTTAACCCAATATAACTTCAGACTATTATTGAAGATTAATATAGTAAAATGCAGTGCGCAGAAAAACAGCACTGCATCCAATATGCTCCCATTTTAAGCACATGGACTTTCTTTGTCCCATGAGCTTATTACCAGACCACCCGGCCCTGGGCATATGTGAGCTTAAACCACCTGGTTCCCTTCCCCACACAACATCAGCTCCTGTTATGGGTTATTTCTGCATTATTTGATCTGTATCTCTATTTAGAAACATTGCTTAATTTTTTTTTAAGTGTTTTTTTTTTTTACCTCAATATGCGGTATGTCTACTTTTCTCTTTTTGTTTTTCTCTCTCTGTCTCTCTCTATCTTCGTTCAGGAGGCTACTGTGTCATGTTGATCAGTTTACGGTTTTGTTTGTTGACTGTGGTCAGCATTATAAGTGTAATTATACCCGAATGCGTACAATTACACTTGTGTTAAGGCAGAAATAAACCCCCAGAATCACGTCTTGCTTTTCTCTCTTTGCTTTTTTTTTTTTTTGATGATACCAATGTTTGTTTCATGTCCATATACAGTAAGAATGAATTATAACAAATCATTATTATCTTAACAGGGGCACTGATACTATACAAAGCACATTAATGCTTAGCTGTCTGTACACTGATCAGCCATTAACATTAACACCACTTGACATTAACACATTACCACTGATTGTAAATTACATTCCAGTAAACCGGTGAAAGGATTATGGGCACCCAAGGCCCATCTACTGTATACCTGTGGGACAAAACGCCAGGCTGTCCAGTCCAATCCCACAGAAAAGCTAAGGCGGCATAAATCACTGAAAAAAGTAATTGCTGTCCATAATAAAAAGGTACCAGAACACACAGCCCACCATGTACTGGGCTCAGCAGGCAAAGAACTCACAGTCCCCGACCGGCCACCAAATTCTCCAGATCCTAATCCAATTGAGCACCCATGGGCACCTAAGGACAAACAAGTCCAATCACCACACGGTGGTCCCATACCGCAACCCACAGCACCCAAAGGATCCCTGCCAGCCGCCCGGTGCCAGACACCACAGCACACCCCTAGAGGCCCTGCAGAGTCCCTAAGGGGCCAGAGTTGCCTAAATCTTAGGTAATTATAATGTTAATGTTTTTAATGTTATGGCTGATAAATATATGTTACATTTTATTCCCTTTTACAATACAGACAAAGACAAGTTTGTAAAGAACACCTTTAGAAGGTCATACGAGCAGACAGATGTATTGTACATGAACTTACACACACAGGTACACAGGGCTGTAACATCTCCCTAGACATACTCTCCCAAAGGTCCATCAGTTTCTATCTCACCAATATACCAATATATCTCACTCTCTCTCTCTCTCTCTCTCTCTCTCTCTCTCTCTCTCTCTCTCTCTCTCTCGCTCTTTTAAGAATCATGATGTGTCACCAATGTCCAGCAAAGTGACCTTGCAGCCTTACTGTGCTGTTGTCATGGGAACATGAAGACAGAATGCATAAGAAGGAAAAGGCAAAAGGCATGCTCACTGCCTGAACACCTTTTCAACAAAATCCATTCATGTTTGGGTTTGTGGTGGATGAGATGGCGAGAGCTGGAAGCATATCATTTTGGATGAGTCACATGATTCATTAAGGCATCTGCTCACTTTTCTGCCCTTCTTCTCCTGCCTTCATTGGTATAAACAAGGCATGGTGTCAGTTATTCAGTTGTGGCCTTTTCACAAATGACTTGCTGCTTGGCCAATCGCGCAAGATGTTGCTTATATCATCCAAGAACTGCAGCCAATTAGTCTTGGCCTTTGCACAAGTAAAGTGCTTCAAACCAGAAGGACGTGACAGCTGATTTTAACAGCTGAATATAACACATTTGTTGCACTGAGCCCTTTCCCATATCCAGCCCAAAGCTTTTAATCATTCTCTTAACGTGTTTCGCATCCAAATGAGTCTGACTGCATACATTACCAAGTCTCACATGACGAAACAAAAAAGAAACAGAAAGACTGGAATTTGGCATTTATTACCCTTTTAAATGTAAAACTATTTACGCATTCTATTTCAAAACAATATCATTTTAATCAGAATATTTTCTGCGTGTTCATTCTTGGAGCTGACAAATCAGTCGAAGGCTGTCAGTGCGCCACAACTGATATGACACATGGCTACTGTTGCCTCTTCCTATTATGTTCCTTAATGTTTAATTTAATTATTTGTTTAACTTCACTTTACTATTTCAACTCTGTTACACTCTATGATCATGTAAGAGGGCGTTTATCAGATGGATGTCTAATCTCCCGGCTCTGTTGATAACTTGTGCTAGCCAGATTGGATGAAGTAGGAACTCCTGCATCATTTTGATCAGTTTGCCAAATCTGCATCTGACATGATGAGCTGACACATGGTAATTGTATTCCGAAGCGCTTTAATGAGAGACCGACTCTCCTGGCAAGCCAAAATATCTGTGAGCATGTCAAACTGCTTTGCCGAAATCACATGCAGGTCTGACTGAGCAGGCCATCAGCTTTGAGGCTTTGTATTCTGTTTGTTAAACATTCTCTTTTTGATGTTAATGATTATGGATTGACTAAAGGCTTAAGAAAAATGTGATATGTAATACGTATACATGAGACGGTTCATTTACTCTTGTTAAAAAAAAAAAATCCACATGGGCTTTCATTGATATATTATGCACGTAAACGACATAGCTAATATAAAAGGTTCAATCCACTTGATTAATATGGGAAGTACCTCTCATCCCTCCCCTCTGAGAGTAGTCTCCAGGATTTCTAAAGGACTTTTTTGCCTGTCATTTTCAGTCCAGTCCCAGTACCAGACCAGTTTAAAAAAACAAAACAAAAAAACATCTACCTTAGGCATGAACCAGTGATAAACAGGTACAGATGAATTCAGCCCAGTTATTAGTATACTAGTGATGCTCAGTGCTGAGTGGTTGGAACAGATAAGAGGGGAAATGAGGTTGCTGCTGAGGTTGTTACATAAACAACCAATTTTTAAATTGTCCCTTCAGGCACTTTTGTTGTATGTCATAGTAAAACATTTGTTCCCATTTCTTTAATTTCATATGCATTTTTTAATAAAATACTTTTGCATTATACTTCACATCTGTAAAGTCTACAGAATCTTTAAAGCTGTTTTATTGTGGGGGAGTTTTGGGCTTAGGAAAATCATTTGAACTTATAAAGTGCTCTACAAAACAATTTTTGAAAACCCTGCTTAGGGGTGGGCGGTATACCGGTATACACGGTTAACCGGTAGAAATTTGTCAACCGGTAGAGATTTTGGTCTATCGT
>JAQQZT010000004.1:14839997-14862622 GCA_030068275.1 Clarias platycephalus | reverse complement strand
TGTGTGTGTGTGTGTGTGTGTGTGTGTGTGTGTGTGTGTGTGTGTGTGTGTGTGTGTGTGTGTGGGTGTGTGTGTGTTCATTTTTCAAATGTTCTCACAAAGGCAGCAAATCCATGGTACTATGTATAACTACCTACTCGTCATATGATTTAATACAAAATCTTGCCAATTTTAACATAATTACTTAAGAGAGTCTGTTCATCTTAGTTTCTACGCAGGCCACATAATCATATTTTTGTATTTTTGTCATGTCCATCCTGGTAATGGGTTTGCCATGAATGAATCTTTTGCTCCTGCCTGCCTGTTTATTAAGGTTTAGGGCATTTGTCCATGTTAACCATAATTGCCTGAAAAGAAAGAAAGAAAAGGTTTAAATAATAATAATAATAATAATAATAATAGTAATAATTAAAATACATAAAAAAATAAATGAATTGTTGTTTACCAAGGTAGATTTAGATGTAGAATCAATTAGCTGCATTAATAATTGTCAATCCTTAAACATGACGGCACTCCAAATATGTGTTTACGCGTGAAGGTTTAAAAATAGGTCTGCGATGTTGTGTTTATTGAGATGTAAATGAACACAGCAGAACACAGGACTGCAAACAGGGTACACAGCTAGGATAATGATATGGTGCTTTTCCGCAGGCTATAGAATCCATGTTAAAATTCAGCATAATAGCACTTAATTTCAGGCTACATCAATTGGATACACCATGGGGTATCGACACCCTCGTCTTAGCCTGGGTACTATTTCTCACACCTTATAATAAAGCACAATAACATTTGATTTTACAACAGACTTTTGCAGTGCGTTCATTTTTTAAAAGAACCATTCTGTTACTTAAGGCCCCCTTTTACTTGCGACAAAAATGCCAGACAATGGACGATGCTGGCTCAATGTGTTTCTGTAACTGTTTCCGCTGACAAAGAAGAAAAATTCATTCGCATTTTCCTACGTTGGCGGCATAAATGCAACAAGTAGACGGCGATCGCACACTTGGCACAAAATTATACTTACATTTTTTTACATTATTTATAATAGATAGAAATTATATATAATTTTACATTTAAACTTAAATTATTATATAATCAAATGCTATCAGGGCGGCAAGGTGGTTTAGTGATTAGCACTGTCGCCTTGCACCTCCAGGTTCCAGGATTCCCGCCTCGGGGTCTGCGTGCATGGAGTTTGCATGTTCTCTCTGTGCTTGGTGGGTTTCCTCCGGGTACTCCGGTTTCTCCCACAGTCTAAAGACATGCAGGCTAATTGGTGTTTACAAATTGCCCACAGTGTATGAATGAGCGTGTGAGTGTGTGTATGTGTGTGCCCTGCGAAGCATTGGCATCCTGTCCAGGGTGTATCCCGCCTTGTGCCCTAAGTCTCCTGGGCTCCCCCGCGACTCTGTACACAGGATAAAGCGGTATAGACGATGAGTGAGTGAGTGAGTAAGTGAGTAAACATTATTATTCTACTTAAAAGAAAAAGACATAGAGAAAAGATTATTATTATTTTATTAATGATTGAACCAGCTGGAGAGCCCGGTGCCCTGTATAGGCTCCAGGCCCACCGCAACCCTAAATACAGGATAAAGCGATATAGACGAGAAGTGGATGATGAGTGAGACGTTGTTTTGTGCGAAGACTTTTGTAGATGTCCTGCTTATGCCAATTTCTGTAGAGTTCTTTTTGTTAACCATTTACGCAGAATGTCACTCATACATCTTTAAAGATTGTCCGTTTTTATCATCATTCTCTCCCTGTGTCCTTTACTTGCTTCACCCCAAACCAAAGCATAGACGAGATAATTTTTTTTAAGTGCCATACATATTTCTGAATGTTTCGTATCTGTCCTGACAAGTACATGGATATTTAGCGATTGAAGTGCTCTCAGTCCTTGTTTATCATTTTTCATTTTGGTTCAGATTTCCTGAATAACCTTTTAAAACAATAAGCTTTCATAATTCACAGGCTCTATGCGCTCATGTGCCAGTGTTTCTATGAGGCTTTACAAATGCATTCGAGTAAGAATTAATCTTCATTGCAGCACTGCGACTGCTTCACACCTGTTCTGGCACAAATTGCTTCGACAGGGTGCCACATCGGAACGAGTCGTGCCAAAAATCAAATATCTAATTGTCTAACTAATGCTGGCCAAGTTAAATTACATCCCAGCATGCAGCGTTCAAATCTTTATCCTCGTTCAAGTTTTTGTTACCTCAAAATAGGTGTTAAGTGCTTTGCTGCTTTATGATAGGAAGTGAAGGACAATCAGAAATAACGAATGGCAAATAGCACATCATGAGTGTCATGAAGAAAGACTATTCTCGCATTTGTGTCATAGAGACTTTCATTAGCCTGAGGTTCATTGGTTTTTGTGATCTCATCCCTCTACTATCTCTATCAGCTCTTATATCAGTGAGGAAAAACACTCACAGATGAATTCTGTCAAATATAAAACACTACTAATGTCAGAATCAGAAATGTAAGGCTAAAATCCTACAATTATCCAAGAAAATTCTAAGTGTGACTGATTTAGAATAAGTCATTATGACAGAACACTTGAACAGATGATACAGATGATTTAATAATATGCATAGAGTCTGCTTTTAACCCTAAACGTATTAAGTATTTTATCTGCTACCTAATTATACTGTACTGTATATAGTACTAAGTCCCATTTCTTCATAGTACTGTACATTAAATGAAATTAAGTTATGAAGATTAAAATAAAAAGGAAATGCGAGCAAGCATTTTACTGCGATAGTCTTCAAAGTGCCTAAAGATACAATATTAAAATTGTCTGTTTAAATAACAACCACAGCAGCAACCTCATTTCCCTTCTTGTCTGTTCCCTTCTAACCCCTCAGCATTCAGCATCAGGACCGGCCTGATCATCTTTCATCATCTGAAACCGTTTCTCACTCAGTCATGCCTTAAGTTACATGCTTTTTTTATGCTAGAATAATTCCATAGGGCACTGTGTAGCTTAACAAGCAAAACACGTTCCTCTGAAACAGCTCAGGTACAGGGACTGGACTGAAAATGAGAGCCAAAGAAAATCCTTCAGGAAGCTTGAAGAAGTATGCCTCAAAACTACATTAAAAAGACTATATGTAAAATACATGAAGTTCTGGATCTTTGTAAGCAAAATATATAAAAATAAATAGTGTTGGCGAACGTCACGTTTTAAAGTAACTAATTACATTACAAAATGACTGTCTTTAAAAAGTAACTAGTTACATTACAGCATTACTTTCTGATAAAAGTAACTAGTTTGAGTACTTTTCCACTGCAAAACATGAAAACTCCTTTGTGATTTCTTATGCATGTTTTTTTAGTCAAGACCTTTATAATTATTTTCCCATCATCACTCAGTGAAGTTTGACCCATAATCTGTTAACTACAGTGCTAATACCTCAGAACCCACAGACATCAACAATGCTGGATTACGTCCCTTCTTGGGGCATCTTGAGTTTCGCCTTTAGCAAATGAAATGCATGCTCACTCGTATTCAGGTCTGGTAACTGGCTTGGAATTGCAGATCATTACACTTACTGTACAAAAGTCTTGGGCTACTTTCAAAATATGTGTCCAGTCCATCTAGAGTGTAAAGCACTACCCGATGAATTTTGTTTGTGTTTGGCTGAGATAATATTCTGAATTCATCATGATGCTTTTGTAAGCAGTCATATCATCAGTATATACAAAGGAACAAATTCTATTAGCAGCCATTTACACAACATAGGTTTACTGAAATTGTTGTTCTTCTTTTGGCTGCTCTCAGAGAGGGGTCACCTCGGCACACCATCAGATCCGCACACGGCTTGGCATGGGTTTTATGCCGGATACCTTTCCTGATGCAACCCCTTCCATTTTATCCAGTCTTGGAACTGGCACTGCATCCTGTGGCTGGGGATGATTTCGTTAAAGTAATTTTGGTAAAAACTCTTACAATATAATAAAGCTGAAAATATTCACTTACTCACTCATCGTCTATATCGCTTTATCCTGTGTACAGGGTTGCGGCGGGCTTGGAGCCTATCCCATGAGACTTGGGGCATGAGGGCAGGGTGCATCCTGGACAGGGTGCCAATTTATCGCAGGGCACACACACCTGCACACACCCAGACTCACACACTCACACGCTCATTCACGCACTATGGGCAATAGTCAATTGGGAACGCCAATTACCCTAATTTGCATGTCTTTGGACTGTCGGAGGAAAGCGGAGTATCCAAAGGAAACCCACAAGCAGGGGGAGAGCATGCAAACTCCATGCACACAGACCCGAGGCGGGAATCGAACCCTGGAGATGCAAGGCGACAGTGCTAACCACTAAGCCACAAAGCTTAAAATAATACATTATTAATTAGGTTGCATGTAAACATTCAAATTGAGTTGACAATTAAAGTTCTGAGTGGGATGCTGAAGAAACGTCAAACTCAATCATCACAGGATTGTTGAGGGTTCGAATCTTTTGAGTCAGTAGTTTGGCTTTTTTACTTCCCACTAAATTGGCAGTTCAATGTCAAATGGTAGTGTGAGCAAACTTTTAAATCTTCCGGCTGCTGTGTAGAACTCCATCCACGACCAATGTAATACCTAAGTCTAAAACCAATGTTAAAGTAACAGCTTGGGGTAAATAGGATAGACGTTTTTTTTTACATAATATTTTTGAAGAAATATATGAAATCCTGCAGTCGTTAAGGGGACATGAGTCAATGTGCTAGAACGTGCATCCCTCACTGTGACCTGTCTACATAATTCTCAGTCTGTTTGATGTCAAGGAAATTTTCAATATTTTCAGTTGCCTGTCCGTGCACATGTTTTGAGAGATTATATAAATTGTGATCAAATCAAATGCGAAAGACGGTGCGTTTTTCCTGTGGGGAGCCTGCTAGTGCTTACGAATGCACATTTTAATGCCTAATTATCAGCAAAGTTGAAAGTTCCTTCAGCTCCAGAGGAAATGAGTGACAAGTGCTGGTTTGTTAAGTGCAGCAGAGTGAAATCTATAGAATTGTTGATTGGGTCATGCGTAGTGTAACAGCACTAGTCTCACCATAATTAGGTAAATGTATATAATGTGCTTGTGAATATGTTGGGATTTGATGCTACTGAGAAATGTCACCATTCTCTGCATATTGCTTGATGATGACACAAACCTATTTATATTTTGTGTTCTTTATGTTTTTTTTAATAGTTTTTTTTTTTTAAATTCATTTCTTTGGTTCTGGCGATGTGTCGTAGACTTCCATTAGCATAGTGCTGATGCCTACGCTCCCGGTAACCTCGCTGTCAGCACACTCGCGGCATTCACACATCCCATCCCGGTGGCCTGAACAAGGGCTTGACCCTCTTTTCTCTGTGCTCCATGTCAGCTCTGACCTCCCCACGTCATGCACGCCCTGAATCCCTCATGCAGGGGAGGGGCGAAGGAGAGAAATGGAGAGAAAGGTTCAGTCAGAAATCGATCTGAGCTGTTATTGAGTGCTGAGCTCAAGAGACAGACACATTGAAGAGCTTAAAGACTTCTTAAAATGGTTCAGAAAGGGCTATGCATGTATATTCTGCAGAAGGCTCCACTCTTGAATGTCAGAATTACAAAATAGATTTATTTCACCCACGATTATGTGATTCGTATACTGAGAAATCATTCTTAGCATAGTCAAGCTAGAAAAAAAAAATAAAAAGTCGGCAGACACTGCGGCAGAATTCTGTAAAGTATGCTAAAGATTTTATATGGTAATATACTTTGACAATTCTGCTTTAAGAGGCCACGAGTGTATTTCACTAATACTGTATGTCCCGGGAGTGTTTTTATTTAGGTTACTTTCCAACCTTGCCTTGATGTCTGCCTGCAAATATCATGAGTAATCGTGAGGCATCAGCCTAAGGATGTCTAAAGCAGTGCTAGCTACAGTAAGTGTAATTTCCTCACACACACAGTATACGGTATATCATGGTTTGGTCAAGCTGCTGGATAACTATGCGTTGTAGCAAAATTAAGGATAAAGCTAATCGATTCCGTTTGAAATCGCATCCTGGCTGTCAAAATGTCTGCAGTGCACCTGTGCCGTCTCATCATCATCAAAACAGAGAAGAGCACAGACGCAAGCTGTATATGGCTGCATGCAACATTTAAAAAGGTTAAAACCCTAATTAAAAGAGGAAAAATATATGCATTTGGTCAACAGAATGGATCCGGAAGCATTAATCTGTATGTTTTTTCCTCATTGATATAAGAGCTGATAGAGATAGTAGAGTAAACAGTGGAGTGATGATGATGATGATGATGATGATGATGATATGAGACGAGACTTGTGTTGAGAGTGACTTTTAGCTCAGATCCTGTTGTGGATGATTCTACGTAAATGTCTAATTATTTAATGTTTGGCAACTGAGTTGATAAAAGTATAGTTAGTGGGGAGTTGTTCAGTGCACATTTTAATGCCTAATTATCAGCAAAGCTTGACCGGAAAGGAAATGCAATTTCACCGTCACCGCTCATCAGTCACATGCGCATTCCCACACTACAGGCAATTTGGATGTCCTTGGACTGTGGGAGGAAACCGGAGTACCCGGAGGAAACCCACCAAGCACGAGGGGGGCATGCACACTCCATGCACACAGACGCCGAGGTGGGACTTGAATCTGGACCCCGGTGGTGCAATGCGCCTGTGGCGCCGATATTTCAGTTTCAGTTCAGTTTCACAAAACCAATCAGAACTCTATGTAGTAGAAAATGTCAAAGGTTTATCATGTGAAGCATTCACCCATGCTACCAAACGCGTCAGTAGGATCCGGCATATGGATCCACCGAAGGAACTACAGTAGGTCATAACAGGGTTATCTGTACTTAAATCATGCTGCTGAAGCATTTTTCTCTGTTGCTTTGTGATAATACTCAGTAGTATGTGTGAAAATATGATAGTGTCAGCTCTTCACTGCCATTACTGCATTACTAGAGTAGCTGACTGTCCTAGTGTTTTACTGCACCAAAACGTCAATGATTCTCTTTCTGTGCATCTCGCTGTTTTGCTCTTATGCTTTTTTTCCCTCAGATCATTTTTTTGTCTTTCAACATTTACACTAGATAAAATGCTCCCTTTCTCCCAAATGTTCCTCCGTGTCTTTGTGCATGTCTTCTGTAGCAAATGACATACTCCATAGATATATCTGTGAAGGAATAGGATCATCCTATTGCAGGGTTGACCATATAACACAAGGGTAACTGTACTTCTTTATGCAGTTTCCACTCTGAATTTCCACTCTGGCCTTACTTTTCACAGGGCATGGTGATTAATGTGCTTCTCAGAAAAATAGGGAGCATGAAGATAGTTTTCAGGAGTAAAGAACGTGGTACCATAGAAGTGACAGTAGAGGTGAGGAAAGTAGAACAATAAACCAAGAGAATAGTCAGACAAACTTTTTTACAGACCTGGACATTTTAGATTAAGTAGCTGTAACCAGAGCTCAATTCGGACTTACTACTGCATTGTTATAAATATCTAGGGGCAATGAAACAGCAACATGTCTACTGAACACAGCCTACCAAAACAATATGCACACAGTTCATTTGACTGCCATTATCTTTGATTATAGGATACAAGACATGTTGGCCAATTTATGTGTGAAAATAATTCCTAATGCCTGGAATATGCCCATGCCATCAAATAAGAAAAAAAAAATCAATTGATGGGACAATTCAGTACATTCAGATGACTGCATTTTATTGCCGCACAATAGACCTAGACCTGACCAACTGAAGCGACCTGAGATCATAACACTGCCTCTACCGGCTTGTATGCTGGTGTGTCTGTCGCTTCATTTACTTCCTTTTTTATCCTGATGCACCTGTCGCTCTGGAATAGGGTCAGTCTGGATTCATCAGACCATATGACCTTTTTTCCATTGCTCCAAACTCCAATCTTTATACTTCCTAGCAAACTGAAGTTGTTTTCCTGATTAATTTCAGTTATGGCCACAGAGCTATGTAGTCCCAATCCTGTGAATTCTCGTCATATTTTGTCTTTGGACTCACTTTCACCATTAAACATAGCTGTAATTTCCACTGTTGGGTTTTAATGATCCAACTTCACCAAGCCATGGGTTGTTGATCAAAGTGATTTACTTTGATCATTTATTATTTTAATTATTTTTTTAAACCAATTTAATAACACATTGCACAGTTGGACAGTCCTCAACCCAATTTCAGTCATTTTTAATCTTCTTACATGTCTTACATACACTACACACCCATCAACCATATCATTAATTGTAATATGGCGTAGGTTTCCCTTATGCCACACATGGCAGATCCTTTGGGTGCTATGGGTTGGCCTTGTGTGGGTTTGGCTTGTTAGTTGCCCGATCTTGGGAATCTGGAGTCTTGGTCATCAATCTTGAACTCTCTGTGACACACTAGGTGGGTGCCTTGGTCATGGCCAGCATTGACTTTTTCAGAGGTTTGTGCTGCATTCTGTGGGATCGGACTGGACGGGCTAGCCTTTGGTCTCTGTTGCTAGTTTACTAGTGTATAATTGATAATTATGATTTTTCAGTTCACCTAGTGGTTGTGTTAGTGTTATGGCTGATTGGTGCATGGCACAATGGTTTTGGACATCTGACCATCACATTTCCATTACAGATTAAATCACATTATAAACTTCACTATTCTTGCAAGACTTTCCACAGAGCATGGTACTGTATTTGAAGCATTGCTTTACTCTGAACCATGTTAAGTCAGTCACAAAAGAATTAATCAGGTCATGCACCATTATTGGTTAAGGGAGGCCCTTTGTTTCAGTTCATCGCAACGCTTTTCAATGAGGTTGAGGTCAGGGCTCTGTGCAGGCCACTTGAGTTTTTCCACTCCAACCTTGGCAAATCTCAACTTTGTACACAAGGGCTTGTCATGCTCAAACAGGTTTGGATCTCTTAGTTTCATTAATGGTAGTGATGGTCATGTGTGCACAAACAATTAACCATAGAGCGTATTTATTTTTATTAGATTTGCTGTATCAACATAGTGAGGAACCTGAGTTTTATAGTCATTTGCTTACAATTTAATTGTAGCAACAAAATTTTGGTCCACTCTCTCAATCTTATTGTCAGCTAAATTGTAATTTGCTGAGACCAAAAAGGTAAATTATTGTGAACGATTTAACCTCAAATGAACAACAAAGTACAAATGTTGACAGTGCATTGAAATGAAATTGACTGACTATAAATTATACCATAAGGATAGGGAGCATGGTACACAGTCAGCCAGAAGGTTTGATTAAATGGCATACCTTCATTTGACTTTTTATACATTTGTTTTACTTTGTCAAGGTTGGCAGGCAAGGTCCATTTTCAAGCTGAAAGCAAGTTGAAGCTGCATGGCATAGAATCAGTCAGGTGGCTGGATTAGATTCCATAAATCTCTTTTGCTTTTGTATTTTACTGTTTGTCATGGCACAATGACTAGTTTCCTAGCAACCAAATTAGACAAAGTTGGCATGCAAGCTGCTGTTTGAAGCGTATAATAAGATGAGTTTTTTCTTCCTTTCTTCTTCATTGCTGCTCTGTCAGGGCTGCTCAGTATAGGCGCTGGGATACAGAACCTAGTTTGTGCTTGCTACTGGAAGTTTGACTATTTAAGTCCAACAGCTTTGCATTATATCCTGTTGTGTTGTTTCATGTTAGATATTAGCTCACATTTATGTTCTTTCAGTCATAATCCCTGTTAGTGTTACGCTTTGAATGTGCTTTTGTCACAATGATTATTAAAGAAATCCTCCTCTTGTATCCACCTAACGACTCCTCTGACATCTTCTCCACCCCCTCCAAAACAGAAGCTAATCTAACAGTACTGCAATATTTTCTCATTCTCACCATAATAACCCTAGCTAAAGTGAAATTCCTAGTCACACCTAAATTTCTTACCAAAACAGAGGCTGTTTTTGTCTCTTTAAACCTGAAATTGAAAACATTCATAAGCCCATAAATAATAAGGCAGTCACATTTAACATATCTGAAAGTTAGAGGTTTTTTTTGCATCAAACCAGAGATTGTGGTTTAAGCTTGTATAGAAGCAGAGCTACAATGGCGTAAGGGGCTCTTTAACTGTCACCCTACTCACAATGCCTGTCGGACATGGGGGCTTTGTTGTAGCACTGAGTGGGAGAAGCAGTCTTAGTTTAGGCTCTTATGTTCATCTGTGGGGCAAAAATAGAGATGCTGTGTATCAAATTGATTAATAATAGTCATTTTGTTGGTGGCGATAGATGCCAAGTGGGCACGACTGTAGTTAAGTGTTCCACGCATGCTGTGGGTGGACTAGGATTGTGCTGTCTTTTCCCTAACAAATAAACAGTTCTGGGGGAAATGGTAGCAGCAAAAACATTTTTTTTTTAATTTATTAATTTTTTTCATGATTCAGAAATGTGTGTGGAAAATCTAAATGCCTTTTCACCTCTCAAATTACATCCTGATTCCACTTGCTGATTTTGAAATGCTAATCCAGCAACCTTATCTACATTATAAAAGGTCATTTAGATGCTCAGATATGCGAGTTCATATTGCTTCATTTGCATTTGCATGCTTGCTCCGCGTCTCGGTGTTGCATTGCAGTGGTACAATATGTGCAGTGTATGTCTATCAGCATTCTACTGTGCAGCACCACACTCAGGCCAATAATCTGCTGCAGAGGAAACAGAAGACACTGCAGCCCGTTGCAGTCTTGCAGTAATACACAGAGTGTATAGTGTGCAGGCTATACTTGAGAGGCAAGAAGGATTGAAAAGAAGTTTCTTGGCAAAGACGAGTGTAAGGGGTTGAGTATTAACTACAATCCTATAGAACTACACATCCAGGGGCTTTGAATTCATGGCCATAGGCCAAAAAGGGATTTAGTAAACATGGCAAAAATTGGAGGCATGCAAAGATGAAATGCTGTTGTGCTTATACATTGAATTGGGACACCATTTGCCAAAAACATACACACAAAAGTCACTTTGTACTGTATGGGTGCAGACATACAGTAGGTATCATGTATGCGTGCTGTTTTATTATAATTTATTTACTTCCAGTTTGTGGGGAGTGTAAAGGTTAGCACATAGTGGACAGAATCCCACTTAACTTATTTGCCGTATTATTCATAAAGCTGAGAGAGTATTGCCAACCTTCCTACCTAGAGACCTACTGTAGGTGATCCTTCAACGCTAGTGCAAACACTTTTCTGTTGTCCTGGTGCATGTGTGTGTGTGTTTTGAGTGCATCTCCTTCTTTTAACCTCTGTGTATTCTGATGGCTTGGTCTCATTCTAGCTCCCATCTCATAAAAAATAAATGACATAACAGATTTTTTCTAGCGTGACTGGAGAGTTCAAACTTGAAGATGGTTGCAGCAATGTTTCTGAAAGGGCAGAGATGGAGAAAAAAAAAAAGAGAAAACCCTTAGACACACCTTAGGAAAGACGAGTTCCTTGTTTTTGTTGTCACCTATTTTTATTCTGTAAATCACTATCATACTGCTGAGGAAGCATGCAGACATTTACACCTATCAGCCATAACATTACAGCACAAAGCATTACGCCCAATATTGTGGGCAGCTCTGGTCCTTTGGGGCATGACTTCACAAGACCTCAGGCAGTGTGTTGTGGTGTCTGGTACCAGGACATTAGCCGTGGATCCGTGGGGTGCTATGGGTTGTGTGGTGGGGCTGCCATGGATCGGACTTGATTGTCTGGTGGATCCCATGGATTCTTGATCAGATTGGGATCTGGAAAGTTTGGAAGCCGGGTAATTAGCTTTGGGCTCTTTGCCTGCCGAGCTACGTGCACATCGGACTCTGAGTATTCTCTGGTGCCTTTCTATTGTAGCCAGACCTTTTAAGGCGAGTTGTGCTGCATTTGCTTTTCTGGGTAATCGGAACGGACAGGCTGGCCTTTGCTGCCCCCGCATGCATGAATGAACATTGGGTGCCTGTGATCCTGTCACAAGTTTAATGGTATATAATTGATAATCAGTGTTAATGTGTTAATATTATGTTGCGTTAATTTTATGGCTATTTATTGTACAAGTTTACAATTATTGTATATTCTTTAGAATGTACGCTTGGTAAGAGTAAAGGTAAGATGATTACTAAAGAGACAAGATAGAGCCACAAGTAATTTACCCAGCATACGTATGCTGTAATGCCACCATGACCCAGGATAAAGTGGATACTAAAGATAAATGAATGAATAAAAGATGCTAAAGAAGACATTAATTAAATGATATTATCTATTCGTTTATAAGTTCATTAAATGTATAGTAAGTAATCAAGCATCAAGGCTTTATTAGCACTAATTTCCTGTTTTCCCAAGACATCTCTCTATCTTTGTCGTCATGGAGATATACTGTGTGACTGGCGTGCTCCATATGCTTAAAGCAAGGCTCGGATTCTGTGTTTACTGACTCCTGACTTGTCTTGCAAGCGATTTCAGTAAGGTACAGATTTATATCTCTTGACGTTTATCTTGTGCCCCTTTGGCAATGGAGGGAACAAGTGGTGAAATGAGATATGGCTGTGGCTTAGGCCTCTTCCTTTGCTTCAGTTTCTACCAATAGTGTTTTTTTTTTTTTTTTTTTTTAAATCAATATTTCCACCTCATTGTGAAAAAAATCTTTTAAACCCCTACTGTGTCTAAATGAGACTTCCAGGTCTTTTGTTGTGATAATGCTAAGTGTGAGCGTTCTCTCAAATGTAACATTGTCTTAACAAAAATCTCTGCCAGTGTGAGTCTCAGTTACTACTGCGTCACCGTGTTATGTTTCAAAGGGTGAAGCCTGTTATGTGCGTTACTGAACTGAGGGCGTTTAGTAAAAACTGTCCCTCTTTTATATTTATTTACCGGGTCAAAAATGCATAGCACTCAGAATAAGAAAATTTGATGTGCAGGGTTCAGAAGAACTTGATTTAGCCAAACAGAGACAAATTATTTATTATACTACAGTAGCAGTCACAAACAACATAAGAACAGGGATGGATTAGTATGTAATGGGCCCCTGGGCAGGAATCTTAACTTTCAAAAATAAAGTGCTTTCGTTGCTATTTTATAAATCCATTAAGAGTATTTGAGAAGCCTTAGTGATACACAGAAGGCAGTTTTACTATAGGTGACTAGTTCCTTTTCTTGTTTTTCATCTCGCAAACCTGTCTACCAGATCATCAAAGTGTGGCTTTTTAATAAGTTCCAACGCACTGGAAAGAAGTCTTCTTTGGACAATTTTTAATTTGGGGTTAATTTTTTAGACTTTCTCATTTGGGAGAATGAACAGAGCCTGGCTGATTTAAACCCACCTACCTAATTCAGTTACCACTCACAAGGTAGCAAGATTAGCTTTTGCTTAGCTAAAATGCTATGATGGCTATTGTAAATTTACACTCTAATGCATTTGAGTAAACTGTGAGTCACTACATGTCAGCCTGTGTCAACTCCTACATTTCTTATGGTAAGTTAAACTACACGATTCCAATTAGCTGGTTAGCTAAAGTGATGCACTAGCAATGCAGCTATCACTCAAATTGGTCATGCTTATACAGTAGTTAGGCCTGACTTTATGGCTTAATATAATTTTAACTGATGGTTTAATTACAAATTCACCCTGTACAGTTGTCATGAATAGGAAATCTAGCTATAGAGACCAAATCTGTTGGTCTGCATAGCTGTAAACAAGTTAGCTAAGCATTCCCATGGGGGTTTATGCGTATTGACTTACTTTCGGAGCCTGCCTCCAGTGGACATTTGAGGAACTGCACATTGGCACTTCCTCTTTGGCTTCAGTTTTCAGAACCAGATTTGATTCAAAGCTAACAGTCTCAATAGTTACAAATTCAGACCTACACAAATAACATTTCTCATTTTGTGTGAATAGGCGAATCACTTCATTTAATTCTATGTTAGTTAAAGGTCCCCTGCTGGCCACTATTCCAGAAAAATTGTCCTGCAGGCCCTGTTGATAATTCATTCTTGTATGTACTTGTATGTACAGTAATGTACATACTGTACATGTGACCTTTATAATGCAAAATTTGTGAGTATATATAAAAAAACAGAATACGACAATAAAAATGTGTGTTAAAGTTAGAGCAGCACCATGTGTGCCATCTGTTTGCAATGAGCGTCAAACATAAAGATTGAGATCCTGCTTCATGCATAGATTTATGTAAGAGGCAGAAGACTTTCTGTTAAAAGCCTGAGCGGCGAGCCTGAATATAGGATCACTCTCTAATACTCCTCTGTGCTAAGTTAGGAACAAGACAACCAGAGAGTGCTTCTGTCATCAGATTTACATGGTCAAACACATTGACAGAGAAGGATAAGGAAAAAGAAAAGAACGCATAACGTGAAAGAAAAGGAGCACTCAGGAAAATGATGTCAGGTTTATTTATAAAGCCAAAACTCAAAGGCATGTCTAAATTGCCATTATATACTGCTAACTCCCAGTCGTACACTCTCCACGAAGGAAATAAAATACAATATAATACAAAATACATACAAAACTGTTTAGAAGAAAAATAGAAGAGGTTCTAAAATGCAAGGTTCTAAGCACACTGCGTGGTAAAGGTGGTGGAAAATCAGCAACAATGGAAGGACTTGCAGTATCAACAAGAATGATCTTCAATTTGTCGACCAAATTCTGTCAGGCCACCAAAGCAGAAGAGCTCCTATCATTTGGAATGTAAGACCAGATACCCATGTCCTTTGGAGGGCAAGGAAGGGTGAGCGAGACAAAAGGTGAGCGAGTGAAACTCTGGCAAACACTTGGAAAAACCCAGAAGAAAAGTTATTTTTTTAGGTAGTTCTTTTAATTAATTTAAAAAAAAGTCTCCTAGTCTCCTGCTTTGCATCTGTGTGCATTTTCTGAAACCTAAAAATGCAGATTATCCAAATTGTCTATTTTCAAATTGCCTGTAATATGTGAATAAACGTGTGTGTGTCCTGCAATGGATTGGCACCCAGTCCAGAGTGTAACCTGCCTCCTGCCATAAGTCTCCTGGAATAGGCCCCAGGCCCCATTACCCTTAATGAAGAGGTTTAGTGAGTTAAGTGAGTCCCCCACCCCCAACACCTAAAAACTTAATAAATCCTTCTCAACTGTGTGGAACTGATGGTACTCTTAGTTAGTAATCTAGTGAAACAGTGTAAGGATATATTTAATAATGGGAAACCTCAAAGCACTTACTGTGTATAAGTCGCTCTGGATAAGAGCACCTACCAAACCCCTAAATGTAAAAGTCCAAAGGGGGAAAAAAGGTAACCTAGCAGCTACTAAGGATGCAGTAAAATCATCATGCATGTCTTTCTTTGTTCCACAAGCTTCTTATCTGACCACTTGCTCACATCTGTGTGAAACCTCTTTCTTGTGTCCCACATAGTCCCAGTCCTGGTGCACATCTCTCATCACAATCAGATGTCCTGTAAATATTTCGGGAAGCTCTCTTATCTCCTATCTGTATTTCTATCTGTTAGAAACATATTATTTGTGTATTCTGGATATTATAGTTATATTTAGTTATATCCCTAGAAGAGTGTGTGAAGCCAACAAAGACATTCAGTCACAACCAATTAAACTTTTAAGCCTTACAGTGCGTTAGCAGTATTCTAATGCCAATAAAATCTTATTTAATTGAATCAAAACAAAATTTCAAAGACAAAAGGGAATGGGAATAAAGAAAAGAATATGAATATGAGCAAAAAGATGGAGAGACAGAAGGCTAAGAGAGAGAAACGATGGCTTTTTTTTTTTTTTTGTAAGTGAGAGTCCCATGCTCCCATACTAATATCAGCAAGCTGCTACAGAAAAGAAAGCAAAGCCGCTCTCCTGCTGTCATGTACATCCCCCAGAGCACGCAGAGAGTCTTACACGCTTCATCCCTATGGGACTGCTTCAGTCAGGCAGAGTGAAAGCGCAAGGCTGGCGGGTCACACTCACACCTACACACACAAACACACACTCGCACACATACACACACCTGCTGCCTAACACACCAAGAGCTGCATGGCTGTGTCTTGTTGTCTGTGTGTGTGTCACGAGTCACTGTGTGTCCTTTTACCCCGTCCCTCTGCTTGTGGGGTATGTGTGCCAGTCCTGCTCTGCAGTGGATGGCAGGGTGCCCTCGTCTCTCTTTGTCCTCTTCCTCCGAGAGAAGGAATGAACCAGAGAAAGGGAGGGCTCCGCCTGCACCAACTGGAGGACGAGGTCAGATGGCTGCAGGCTCACTCTGCATTTTCTCCATTTCAGCAGTGAAGACACTCCTTCCGGGTCTCCTGACGGCCCCGCACCACCTCCGGATGGAGATGTCTCTACACCACCTGCTGATGGAGGAGGGGGGGATGGAGGAGGAGAACTGGTACGAGAGTCTCCAGAGCCAGTGGTGGTGGTGGAGGTGGAGGTGAAAGAGAAAGAGAAAGAGAATGAGAAAGAAGGGACGTATGCCAAGGCTGAGTCCCCAGAGCAGCATCAGCAGCAGGAGAAGCTAGAGGAGGAAGGAAAGAAAGAAACCGAGGAAGAGGAGGCTGGAGGAGGGAGGGGAGGTACAGGAGGAGGAGGCAGGAGGCCCAGTCTGCACCACACCGCATCCTCTCCTATGAGGGTGCAAAGGAA
Source organism: Clarias platycephalus (assembly GCA_030068275.1). Lineage (NCBI taxonomy): Eukaryota > Metazoa > Chordata > Actinopteri > Siluriformes > Clariidae > Clarias > Clarias platycephalus. The sequence goes on along the minus strand of JAQQZT010000004.1, from coordinate 14,845,979 downwards.
CGGGGCCTGCAGCCATGCCAGTGCTTCTGACTACGAACTCTCACTTGACCTCAAAAACAAGCAGGTAGGGTGCAAGATGCTGTGGAGATGGTAGTTTGGAAGAAGCCGATGTATGAATGGAGTGTGATTGGATTGGCGTTGTGCTTTTTGGGCCTGTTGTTCAATGTTGGAGTGTGTGCTTTAGAGGCTTCGATTTTTTTGGGGGGGAGACTCGATAACTTACGTAGTGCGGTAGTACAGGCCAAGATTTATGGATTAGAATGTGACCCGTTACAGATTAGGATAAAGCTAGTTTCTTCAGGTTGGCTCATTCATCATCATCTTTCTCATTCCCATTCATCTTCATCAAAATTAGCCTCCTAATCATCATCCCCTTCATTAGTTTGACACTTGACTGCCAAGAGTTTTGTCTTTTCTTTTCCGTTTTCTCTCTCCTTATCTCCGTCTGCCTGAGCTTTTATCAGAACTTCACAAATAGAATGTAAGCTCCAGATTGAGAATTTAGTCCTCCCAAGCAGTCCCAATGATTCAGAGCTTTTACTCAAAGTCGTGTCATACCTGAGAAGAAAAAAATATATATTCAAAGATATTCGGAGACTGTAATATATGAGAGATGGTAACAAGATGGAACCCAAAATTTAAATTCCTGTTTGGTGCCACTTTCTTGCTAAGCTTTAATATTTTAGACTTCAGTACTCAATAGATGTGCATATCAGTGTGTGTGTGTGTGTGTGTGTGTGTGTGTGTGTGTGTGTGTGTGTGTGTGTGTGTGTGTGTGTGTTTTGGTGGGGAACAAATGCTCCAAGGAAAGTAGGAATACCTAACAGTTTTGTCCCTTGTGGGGACTATTGGCCAAAATGCACAAAGAGCCAGATTTCTGCCATGTGTTTTACTGACGTCACCCTTGGAGTTAAATTTAGCTGTAGCAATAATTTGTGGCTTAAATAAATAGATCAGTGGATGGGCTTTAAAAAGGGACTGTGTACAAATATTTGTAAAAGAATCTTTGTGTAAAGTAACCAAGGCTAATATATGATGCTTGGACCAGGAAGCCAGGAAGCACATGGGATGTGTGGATTGTGCTGTATTTTTTTTTAAATATGTGATAAGATTAAGAGAAAAATGCTCACTGTAGGATAGATCTGAAATTTACCATGCTGTATAATTGCTTCATGTGTTTTGCTCTGCTTTCTGCTATTGATGATCCTTCCATAATCATACAGTACAGTATGTTGCCGCTTTAGTAGGAGTTTCGTATACACTGTGTGTTGGAAACACCTGACCACCACACTCATATGTGCTTTTTGTAAATAAAATTCCAGATTTAGTAACCTCTAAAGTTAAAATAAACTCTACTCTTCTGGGAAGACATAACAAAAGATTTTATTGTGTGGCTCTGGGGATTTACTCAATCAACTACAGAAGCATTAGTGAGGTTCGGCACTGACGTCGGGTTAGGAGGTGCTGGGGTGCAGTCACTGTTCCAGTTTAGTAAAGTGGTAAGCACTGTCGCCTTGCACCTCCAGGGTCCAGGTTCGATTCCCACCTCGGAGTCTGTGTGCATGAAGTTTGCATGTTCTCCCCGTGCTTGGAGAGTTTCCTCCGGGTACTCCGGGTTTCCTCCCACAGTCCAAAGACATGCAGATTAGGATGATTGGGGTTCCCAAATTGCCCGGAGTGTGTGAATGAGCGTGTGATAACTTTGTGCACAAGGGGGTCTTAATGCTATAACATACAAAGGCATTTCTGTACAGTTTTTGCTTCGAATTTGTGGGGTAGAATCACATATGGGTGTGATGGTCAGGTGTCCAAATATCTTTTGTCCAAACAATGTATTTCACTGAAAATCAAATTAATTGCTTAATGTAGTTCATTTCTGACAATTTCTTGTCAGAAAATCCATATATCTGAACAAATAATGAGCTCAACATTGAAAATAATCAACCGAACTTCTCAGTTGCATAAATGCCATAAATGTCTTCCAAATGCGGTAAATTTCAGCTGTCTTATTGCATGTGATGTTTTGCATTGATGGCAGTAATTAATTTCCATCCTAATTTGTGTTTTCCTTTTTTTTTCTAATTGTGAAGTGAACAGCACTGTGCTCAAATATAAGTAATAGATTGGTACAAATATGCACATTATTGATTGCATTTTAGCCTCATACCATTTGTCATGCTGTTCAAGGTTAGAATCTAAATGATCTTTCTCGCAGCATGTTTTACATGAAGCGTATTTTAGGGCAACAGAGATAACCCTCATGTGCGACGCCTCTATAAAGGTAATCAGTAGGGATGTGTATAGACCCCATACTATAATACAGTATAGACCACCTAGACTCTGCACTTTGTGTACAGACATTTGTTTACGTCAGGTATGACAGCAGATCTATTTCGCTCTAGTAATAAAAAAATACAAAATAACCGAGAGAAAACCGAAAAGACAAAGACAAATAAAAGGGAAAGTAAATAGAAAAGAAAAGAGACTCTTTTCTTTGAAGAGGTTTGTGAAGCAGATTTATTTTGTGTTTAACAAGACCACATTATTTGTGAACGGGAAGAGTCTTTCCTTAAGTGCACTCAATCACTCCCGCAGTTCATTCCCACACATCGCCCCCTCCGGAGCCCTGCACAGGGGCTCGTTACCAACCCTTTCACAACGCATGCCCCCCCCAAACTAAACTAATACTGTGATTCCCTCTACTGTATAAGTGATTCCATCAAAAACACAGCTCAAAAAACATTCGGACAGCATGAGATAACCTAGTCCTAGTCCGTGATAACAATTAATCTAATCAGTCTCATCAGAATGTCTTCTAGATATGGTATCACACAACACGCCTAGGCTCTCTACTACAACAAATGTATCCCTCATATTTTTTTAAACCCATTTTTAAGATCTAGTCAGATAAAAGGTTTCAAAATTCATCACGGCATCAGTATCAAAAGAAACATCTTGGTATTGTGAGATGAAACCAGAATACCTGGACACGGCGAGAACATGCAAAACTCCACAGAGCTCAGGATCAAATCAAACCCCAAACACCACTGTGATGCCTACAGTATCTCCCAGCTTCAGTAACTTGTCTAAGAAAGTTTTATTTATTGATCAAACATTTATCTACCTTTGATCCCACCGGTCTTATGCAGTAAACAGAACCTGATCCCTTGTGTATACAAACTCACTGCTAATCAATTTGTTGTAACCCAAGACACAGCCTACATTCTGATGCCTTCACAGATAGATATAACCTCACTTCTTCTGCATGATTACCTGTTTATGCTAATAAAATCCAGTGTAGCCTCGCAACGAGACCTTTGATTATCATGTCTCATGCTGATCGACTCATAAATATACATGCATCCATGCGATACACATCATCAGTGCAAATGAGGAATTAATGTCAAGCACCAAAAATGGAAGGAGAAAACTGGCACGATAAGCACAACAATGGGAATATATTATACATGCCAACTACTTTTCTAAAGATCATGACCAGAATGCAGACATGAGTTTTGGGAAAGGAGTGTTTTTAGACTCATGGGTACAGTGCCATCTGTGAAGAGAGTAGTAAATATAAAAAAGTAAGTGAGAATGTGATAGTATCTGGGCTTCATTTAGATAGAAAACAATATCAGCTAAACATAGAGGCCAAGAGATTAAATCTTATGGAAAGAACTGTATTCAGTTTGACCTTTTCTATTGAACGTTTTTTCCATTCCCCAAACAATAGTAATCTTATTTCCTTTCAGACAGACCACAGAAATGTATCTCAAAAGACTGTGAAGCTTAAACAGTAAAGAGCAACTACAGACCTTTAACTTCTTTAAATTTATAGTCTAGAAGGCTAGAGTTTTACTGAACTCTCTCTCTCTCTCTCTCTCTCTCTCTCTCTCTCTCTCTCATTTTTCTTTTTAAATCCCTTTAAAAGCTCCATACATACACTCAAGTTTTCATACACATGTCTGTGTAAAAATTACATGATAATATACTGTATATTAATTATTAATTTGTAAACAGTTAAATGCGATCTAAAATTTCCAATCCAATTTTCACTTCTAGTAAGTGTCTGGCACTTCCATAACTATGTAAAGTGGGCATATTGGAGCGGAGAAACCACTAAAAGTTGCAGGGCAGTAGTCCTCCAGGCAGCAGTGTTGGCTGAGGCTCTGGGTTGCTGATTGATGAGTTGGGAATTCAAGACAAATATCACATTGACCAGTGTAATTGCACAGTATATGTTATACTGTACATGTCACATCCGTGAAAAACATGAAGATGCATTTTTTTTTTTTTGCAAGTGTGACAGTCATACCAGAAAAGAAAGGAACTTGTGAAAAACGTGCAAAAAAGCTAATTATGTGCAAAAAAATGTGCAAAAAGGGTAATTATGTAAAAAATAAAGCCATATGTACAGTAAAAAGAAATGAATTGTGCAATAAGTCATATATGGAAAATAAAGCCACACACCTTACATATCGAAATGAACATGTTTTGGGGAAAATAAATGTTATTGGTGAAAATAAACATCATCTAAAAGTCATCCGTCAAGATCATGTCATTATTCACCTGTCTTACTGTACAGTATGTATAAACAAGACACTTTGATATGAGTAATCTGTTTATATTATGCACCTGCCATATGGAGAATCAATATGGAGAAGCACACATCTATATTCCTATAATACTGTACATATCTGGAATAGAATAATATCTGCTATTCTAAAATGTTGTACTACTATACGATTAAAAAGGAGAAGGACCTCTAGTGCTAGTTAGTGAATAAGCCCAAGTGTGTTCTTATAAGACAAGACAAGACATAAGCATTCTGTCCTTAGGATTTATATGGCTGTCACTTGGGTGAAATGAAGTCATGTTCTAGTGAAATAATGGCAGTCAAAGCTCGGATGGAGGACTGACTCAGCCATCACTGTGAATTTGCTGCGCTAATTAGAAAGGAGTGATGTCACTGGTGTATTCCACATCTTTGATCCCTGCCTTCTATGGCCAGCCCATTTCCTGAGTGACGTCTCTCCCAGCCGGAGCTTAGTAAAGTGATCAAAAGCAGAACTGACAGGGCAGGGTTCACAACAGGATCGTGTCCTCACTTTCTCTTTCTGACTACCTTTGCTTTTGCTTTCAGACTTCTCTCTCACATTGTCTTCTTTGCCTTTTTTAAGATCAAGATCACGATATGTGTATTAAAAAGTATTTATTTTTCTCAAAGACAATGGTCTTTGGTTTCTCTTATATTTTATAGAGAACAGGAATGAGTGGCAGAAACATGTTCTTTAAATTCTGCCCGGTTTTATTCACTAGTTTACCACAGGGCTGCCATGGAGCACAAAAACAAATTATCCAATATAAATTTACTAATCAAACAAGCGTCCTCCCGAGCCCCCATCCAGTGTTTAGGACCACCTCTGTGCATTCAATTCTGAATTTTAATGTGTGTATGAGCTTAGCTCTCATAATAAACAACCTCAGGTTATTGCCATAATTCCCTCTTGTTTTTGTCCCCTTTATTTCCTGTAATGTTCATTTCCTGTTTGTTAATAAAATTAATTTCCTGTATACATTTTTTTTTTTTTTTTTTAAAGTTTTGAGTCTTTGTTTCATTCATTGATAAAATTCAGTTCAATCTGGGCCATGAAACTATCCTGATAAAAACGATGAATGTTCAAGACAGGTTTTGCCAGTCAGGAGGGATAGGATAAAGCTCATGACTGAAGATGAGTGAGTGAGTGAGTGAGTGAGTGAGTGAGTGAGATGACTAAACCACACACTCTTGAACCATCACAAACTTCTTAGTATTCTACACAAACCTCTCCCTTCCCACTCGATCCAAGTTATTATGTACAGTACATTTGCAGAGATGTGATGATGCTTCTGTGTCATTTGGAGGGGCCATTGTGTCTTTGAATGGTTTGAAGTGATTATTTGAAAGGGTGAATCAATACTTAATAGTGTAAGAGTGGTGGC
>JAQQZT010000004.1:14802268-14813000 GCA_030068275.1 Clarias platycephalus | reverse complement strand
CAAGACGTAAACAGCGTAGCACCATTTCGGCTCCGGAGCGGCCGCTGCGTGCTACTGCCGCGCCGCCATCTTGGATCGAGACCAAGTACACATACAGTGTACTGTATGTGCCCTGCGATGGCTTGGCACCCTGTCTAGGTTGTACCCCACCTCGTGCCCTAAGTCTTCTGGGTTAGGCTCCATGCCCCTGCGAACCTGTATACAGGATAAAATGGTATGGATGATGAGATGAGATGAACAAATTATTTGCATTTTAGACAAGGATAAGTTACATGAATGGGCCAGTGCTTTATATATTTGACTAACAAGAATTCATGAATTGTTATGCATCAAACACGGTTTGCACTGGAGAATTTAAAGAAAGGTTTTGCTGTCGCAGCGAATAAAACTGTAAAAGAATTCCTTGGTCTTGAGCACACATAACGTCACAGGCTCACTGGCATCAGATTTAGTGCCATTGTGACCAAATACAACTAATGAATTCCTGGCAGTCATACATCTTCGATTAAATCAGTATTTGGTGTGACATCTCTTTGGCTTCAAACCTGCATACATTATTATACTTGCACAAAGTCCGGGATTTTGTGGATGAGAGTCAGGTGTACGGTGAGGTTTTAGAGAACAGTTTTATGGAACAGCATGTCAAGACTGAGCACTGCAACAAGATGCAAGATCGGCCAAGGAAACTTAATGCAGCAGATAAAGGATACATCATTCTTACTTCCGTTAGACATCGGGAGATGTCCATCAGCGCCATCAACAAGGAGGTGGTGGAATCCAGTGGGACCCATCTCCTGTCTGGAATAGCCTGGCCTGAAGTAGTCTCCATGGAGGAATTGTGGCCCAAAAGCCATACCTCTGACATGAAAACAAGGCTAAGTGACTCAACTATGCATGACAATTTAGCGAAGGTGGTCTGGACTGATGAATAAAAAGTTTTATATTTGGTTGTACCAGGATGCAGGCTGTTTACTGAAGGGCTGGAGAGCTGTACAATAATGAGTGTCTGCGGGCAATAATGAGGCACAGTGGAAGTTACTTGCAAGTTTGGGGCTGCATTTCTGCAAATAGAGTTGGAGATTTGGTCAGGATTAATGGTGTCCTCAATGCAGAAAATTACAGGCAGATACTTGTATCTGTCGAGCATCAGCTGGGTGTCTGATTGGCCCCAAATGTATTCTCCAGCAGGTTAATGACCCCCAAACATAGAGCTAATATTACTAAGAACTATCTTCAGCATAGAGAAGAACAAATAGTCCCAGGAAGTGATGGTTTGGCCCCCACAGAGCCCTGATCTTAACATCATTAACTCTGTCTGGGGTTACATGAAGAGGCAGAAGGATGTGATGCAGCCTACATCCACAGAAGACCTGCTTGGAACAACCTACCTGCTGAGTTCAAAAACTGTATGCAAGAGTGTGTGTGTGTGTTTATGCAAAGGATGGGGTCACCAAATACTTACTTGCTTTGGATCTCTTTTATTTACTTTCCAATTTGTCAATTGAGAAGAATAAACTATGAACACATACTGTAAAAGCTCATTTTAAAGAATGTTTCTCTCTCTTTTTTTCTTTTTCTTTTTTTCTTTTTGCATGATCCCAAACTATGCCGCTGGACAACATAAACTGAATGTAATAACCTTCTGTGATTGCAGATTTATCATAACATGTCTGCTACAACATCTGTTCACCAAGATTTTATTGAGATCAGTTTGTACAATGCAACAATAATCCTAAAAGGTTGCTAAAATAACATAATGTGAAAGACTTGCTTTACTTGCCTAAAGATGTTCATGTAAAAACAATGTCACATGTCATGCCTCATGCCATGCTAGCTACGGCCACTAAAATGTACCCTTGCGTAGATGAATTGAGACATATATTCAAGTGTATTAATTTAAAGCCCCTGGATTCATATATTGGTTGGTAACTAAGGGAATGTTATACTTAAATCAGTGTATCTACAGTAGTTGATTAGATTAAAATGACATTAAATAAAATGCTAAAATGAGCTTCCCAATTTGACCGCAATTGCACATATTTTGTGTTTTCAGCCATTAAACAGTTAATCTTTTTGTTTTCTTTAACCCTGGAAACCGCAGTGACATTTGCGAGCCTGTAGTGCTTCATTTTAATGTGTTTGGTGCTGGTTTATAAATAACCACGATTGCATAACATAACCCAGTCTGTCTCTGCCTGCCTCCCCCACTGCTACCTTTGCTATTTTGCCAAATCCTTCCTAAAAAAAATGAGGAGGGATAGACCATGGCAGAAAGAAATGAATAAATGGATCTGAGGAGAAAACAGCAATGCACAAAGCAGCTGGTATCTTAATGAAAGATGGAATAAACGAGTTAGTGCGACCGCCAGCTCTTCATATTTCTCATTAGCATGAAACCAAAGAACAAAGATAAACAAAATTTTTTTTGTGAAGAATGAACTTTATTATACAACTAATCACAATAGATTATCAATATCGTACATTACATAATAAAGTTTCTGCCTAACAGCTGTGCAGACGACATTGATATGCCGGAATGTAAGTGTGTGTATGTCCTCGCATAGTCACTTATACTCCAGAGCCTGTGGAGAAGTAGGCGCTGATCGTCTAGTTCGGGAAGCACAGTCCTTGTGGGGGGGGGGGGGGGTCCTTCTACCTGGAGGTGCTGATTTTTTACCATGAAATTAGAGTTTTTGCTTGAGCACACAGCCTTCGGCATTTCACAAATAGCAGAAAGAGCTACCTTAAAATTCAGAAGGTTCACAAAGCAGTCAGTATTCATAATTCATGAAGTTTTGTAGTCAGTATGGAGTTCTGTGTGTTTAAACAAGGCAAACAATTAATATTAAAATCCTGTATGTGGGAATATTAAGGGACTACGATTAAAACCGGTGCATTTACACAGGACTTCCTAAAGACTGGCTGCATGTGAGGGTGGGTTTGATACAAAATGTTTGTCAGAATATGAAACATTCAGAACAGTAGGCTCAGGTGCACCAAGCCCAGTTTAAAACAAACAAAAAATGTAAGGATGTTAGAGCGTCTTAGTCATTGTCTAGTAAACATCATAGAGCAGGGAGACAGAGTTAAACAAGAAATATCCATAATAACAACTAGATGAAAAAGACAAGAGTCATAAATCAGGAAACCACAGAAATAGAAAAGGAGAAAAAAAAAAGAAAAAAGCTATGAGCTGACTAAAACAGAAACAACTGGACGGAAAACAAGTAAACGTTGTGAGCCAGAAGTTCCTGAACACGTACTGTAATTAACCAACACCATGACAGGTGAAAAGAGCAACGAAATCACAGCATAATATAAACCATAGCAAACAAGCCGCCTTGTCACGCTTATTGGCAATCAATGATCGTAATTGTATTAAACGGGAATTAGGCAGGAATTCAATTAGACACTACTGTCAGTGTAAGAAAGTCTAACACAAAGTGGTAAAATAAAAGAGCAATGGTGCATGCTTTGTCTTTGACAAGGTCCAACAATTGATGATCCCCGGAATAAATATCTGAAATGTCAGATATTAGATTTTACACACACACTAACCTAAGACACGGAGGAGAGGTCTAGAATTTGGATTAGACACTTCGTATTTCCTGAAATAAGTAGTACATCATGGCAGCATTTTGACCCTTGTCAAAGTCACTATAATTCTTATGCTTGTCCATTTTTTCTGCTTCCAACACATCAACTTCAAGAAAAAAAAGGTTCATTTGCTGCTGAATACTGTATATCCCACCCACTTCCAGCCACCATTGTAAGAAGATAATGAAAATGTAGCTACTATGAGAAGGGCCAAATTGAGATGGCTAGACAACTGGGTCAGAGCAACTCCAAAACTGCAGCTCTTGTGGGATGTTCCCAGGCTGCAGCAGTCAGGAAATAAAAGTGATCCAAGGATGGATATCTGGTGAGCTGGCACAGGGTCGTGGTTGGCCAAAGCTCACTGATGCACATGGGGAGCCAAGACCAGCCTGTTTAGTCTGATCAAATAGAAGAGCTACTGCTCAAATTAAGGACAGGTTAATGCTTGTTCCAATACAAAGGTGTTAGAACACACAGATCATTACTGGTTTAGTGGCAAAGGAGAGACTTACCTCACTCCATTGCCACTAAACCAGTAATGAGGGGGGAAAAAGATAATCTAAACTAAAATATAATTTAATAAATGATTCTGGTTAAAATAAATTTCATAAAGACAGTGTCACACATTTACCCCTTTTATGAGTTTGTGCACACATTTATTGGATGGATCTGTTTGGATTGTTTGATTCAGGGCAGGTGGTTGTGGCATTATGAAGCTGGAATAATGATGTTACTCTGTGATATTTTGTGGAGGCATATGGCATGGTATAAACAATTTTGCTAAGAGTTTGTAAAACACCATTACTGGAATGGAATATCGAAAGATCTTGGGTTTTCAATACCAGTCTGAAGGCATAGTGCATCTATTTTCTTTAGCAATAACTCAAAAGATTGAGCTTGGTCCATTTTTTTTAAATCGTGTTACACTAGGTTGACCTGTCTTAGTGTTTCATGTACTGTATAAAGGCATTATATTAGACATGGTAGGTGATGGCCAGCAGTATTTACCCTCTAAAATTATATTTAAATAGCTGCAGAGCCTTACACTGTGTTCTCAAGAGAAATGTGGAGCTAAGGGATCATTTCTGCTTTACATATGGGCTTACAAATCACTCCAGCATCATATTTCCATTTGTTTTTCCATTTGTTTTCCAGATCTGTTTTACCTTCTGTTTGCATTGGAAATGGGTCTCCAAATTACACCGCATTACGATCATAAAAGACCTATATTGTATGTTTTGTTTTCATAGTCATAAGCCCATAATAGAGTAAAAGCTTGTAATGCGACAGTAATCATGCATACATTTGTAATTCTGTATTATTGTAATGACACCTACTGTAACCTGATCTGTTATGTATTTTTATTCATCATTGAAATAGCTCAGCATTATTTGTTGCTCTCATGGTTTTTGTAATATACTGTTCACTGTAACATTACGTCTACAAAATGTAAATGTTAAAATTTTCTATTTATCCCTTTTGTTGTTTTTTTTCTTAGCCAGCGCTACTGCATGTGCAATCCAGATGTAGTGCAGCAGTTCCACAACCCAGACACCATTTTCATCCTAGCCTTTGCCATAATCCTCCTCAACACGGACATGTACAGTCCCAACATCAAGCCCGACCGCAAGATGATGCTGGAGGATTTTATTCGTAATTTAAGAGGTAAGAGCATGCTTTGCTGGCACTAAAATTAATGTGGAAGTTATTTTAATTTTGAGAACCATACGGCATTGATTCCTGATGTACCATCTCAATATCAATTGTTCAAAGCAGATTATTTCATATTTTAGATTCCTTCAGTGTAGAAAGAAATAAGAAAAGACTAAAGAAGGTGTGTCTAAACTTTTGACTTGTATTATATATTTTACTTGGGTGTCCCAAGTAATTTGACATCATTTCGTAGTCTAACAATTTAGCCAATTCTCAAGAACAAATTTTACGAGTTATGTAAAAACGAACTAAGTTTAATATTTTACTTTAGGATCGAGTGTGCCAGTGATAATGTGCTGTTGAAATGGCCACCACAATCACCTGACTTGACCCTTTGTGATTTTTTTCTATGGGGCTTTGTGAAAGGATTGGTCTTTACCCCTCCTCTTCCCACAAGCCTAGAGGAAATCAAGCAGAGAATCATTGAGGCACTGGAGAATGTTATGCAAGATATGCTACATGTGCTAGATGTGTTTAGCAGGAACTGGACTACCGACTTGACGTGTGTCGTGTCATAGGTGGTGCGCATATTTAACATTTGTGAAGCTTTGTGAAGCCCATTTAATTTCATTTGCCTAGGACATGTAGTTACTCAGATATTCATATTCCAAATGGTGTCAAATTTTATTGGGACACTCTGTATACGTTACATTAAAATTTCTAACACAAACAGTTCATTTTAATCTTTTTTTTCCCGACTTGATACTGACTTATATAGTTATTTTAGTTCTCAATGGATTATCCCTACAGCCTTCCTTACACTTGATATTGATATCAAATATCTCACATTACAGTTCCCAGAGTTATTGGGCTAGGCAAAGTCAAGGTTTAGTTAGGATATCATTGAAAGGGCTACTTTTCTGACACATATAGACAGGGCTGTTAGATGAGGTCATGCGTTATTTGTCGCTGGAAATTTCAGTGTCTTGACTTTGCCTTTGAAAGAATCAATGAAAGGGCTAAAACAATGGTGAGTTTATTTAATGGATCCAGTCAAGCTGAAACTAACAATTAGATTAAACTGGAAAATCAATGCTGGCATACTAAAATGATTCTACTACACTGCTTGATTGGGCTTTCAGTTCATTTTCTCTCCTTCTCTTCTCACAGTGCACAAATTTGGCTTTAAATTTTCTTTAGCTTTCTTATTCTTTCTCTGTCTGGATTATAGGACATCATTCTTCAGTTGCATAATTGAGTGGGTGAAATGCAATTATGAATTTAAAAGGGATGTTAATGAACGACCTTCCAAAATATGCTCAGAAGAAAAAGACTCCTGATGTTACAATGTAGAACACTGCAGTTTGCAGACATTAATTTGCACACTTTTCAAATACTTTACTGTCTTTAAATGAAAATGATCCTTACAGTAATAAATTAAAAATAAAATATAAATTAAAATAATGATTTGACCCCCTGTAGATTTTGTAAGTTTGCCAACTTACAACGAAATTAAGGGTCTATGATTTTTTTTTTTTTATCATACAGTATATTTATTTTAAAGGATAGAAACCAAAATCCAGAAAGAAACATACTATATAAATGTTATAAATTGAGTATTTAATCACCTACCAAACAGACCATCATTCTGGCTCCCACAGACTGGTTATGTGCTCATATGGTACACAGCTGAATTTAAAAAGGTAATCCTAACAACAACTTACAGTATTATATGTATAAAAGACATTCCACAGAATCTCTATCTTCCATTCAAACCTCACCACCATGAGCAAGACCAAAGAGCTGTCAAAAGACATCAGGGACAAGATTGTAGACCTCCACAAGACTGCAATGGGCTACAAGACCATCAGCTGGAAGTTTGGTGAGAAGGTGACAACTGTTGGAGCACTTATTTTCAAATGAAAGAAATGCAAAATAACCCTCAATCACCTTCGTTCTGGAGCTCAATGCAAAATTTAATCTCATGGGGTAAGGACGATCATGACAAAAGTGAGGGATCACCCCAGAACTACGTGGGAGGAGCTTGTGAATGATTTCAAGAAAGTTGTGCCCACAGTCAACAAACAAACCATTGGTAACACAATACGCTGCTCTGAATTGAAATCCCTCAGTCCTGCAAGGTCCCCCTTCCACTGAACAGAGAAGAATTGGGAGAAAGTGCTATGGTCAGATGAGCTCTTCTCAACTCGACTCATCGTGTTTGGAGGGAGAAAAATGCTGACTATGACCCTAAGAATGCCATCCCTAGAGTCAAGCATGGGAGTGGAAACATCATGCTTTGGTGATGTTTCTGTGCTAAAGGTACAAGCCGACTTGAGGGGGCAATAAACGGGGCCATGTATTGTAATATTTCGGATGAGAACCTCCTGAAGATGGGTCATGGATATACACCGCCAAAGCAACAAAGGAGTGCCTCATAAAAAAAACACTGAGTGGCCTAGCCAGTCTCCAAACCTTAATCCTACAGAAAATTTATGGAGGGAGCCGAAGCTTTGGGTTGCCAAGCGACAGGCAAGAAACCTTAAGGATTTAGAGAGGTCTGTAAAGAGTAATGGACCAAAATCCCTTCCTAAATATGTGCAAACCTGGTAACCAACTACAAGGAACACCTTACCTCTGTGCTTGACAACAAGGGTTTCTCCACCAAGTACTAAGTCATGTTTTGCTCGGGGATCAAATGCTTATTTTGCCCTCTGAAATGCAAATCAATTTCTAACATTTGTATCATGTTTTTTTTCTAGATTTTTGATTGATATTCTGTTTCTACCCTTTACAATAAATCTATGATAAAAATATAGACCCTGCATTTATATTAGTGGACAAACATAAAAAATCTGCAGGGGATCAAATAATTATTTTCCCTATGGGATATATACAGTAATATAGCATTCTTGTATAAATACCTGTCTTACAAACTGTGCATTAATTCCAAAGGGTGCTTTATACAAAGCCATTATTAACCAGATAAAAATACTTATTTAGAGATAAAGTGTGCTAATGACATAAAATGGAGTTCAAGGCTATGTGATAAGGATAAAGTCAAAAACAATACATATACTGTATGTTTAAATACTATAAGCCCATCAACACACTGTAATGTATGTAGAAAACATACTTGCTAGACAGTTTAATTTAAACACTACAGGCTGCTCATTCATGCAGTTATCTTATAATCGTTTTTATTAACTTAATTAATTTTTACCTAAATAAATATCATATTTAATACTTACTGTAAGCATATCTCTATTGTGTACTGTAGATAAGTGCCAAATTTAAATGTAAAAAATATTACACACTGCTATTTTTAATTGAAATGGAATTGTATGGGTCACTAATTTAGATCTGTTCAAATCAGAAACCAAGTATTTAAAAACTTTAACATACAGTAAGTAGACTTTGTGGACTTGTATTACTTTTATAAGTGTATTCTTTTTTTGCCAAGCTGAAGTGAAGGATTAATGGAAAGTAAATTCTCCAGGACAGTTTTTCTTCTTATGTTATCCTCTAAAGTCATAGAGTGCCTGTAATTTTATAAAATGAAGATAAATGGAGACACGGGTTCAAAATACGAGCCAAGTCAACGACAGATGCCATTTTTAAAGTCCTAGATAAAATGCAGCATGACAGTAATTTTTGACACATAAGTAGGTCAGAAGAGATCTCCTGGATAGTATACAGTACTTTTATTCTGCCTTAATCCATCCTTATTCACTATGGTCACCTGTCTAAGCGTGTTGCCAGCTTTGAGTGATATCCTCCTTGCTGTTTTGCTGGTAATCACATAAATCATCCTCCTTAAATACGTTGCGCTTCTTCGCTTCATTGACCTTCAGTGTCAATAACGGGAAGTATTGGCTGGCTCAGGACAAAAGAATGCTTATTCATACATTTAGAACATTACATTACAGCAGTGGATGACCTTCCAATCATTCAGTCATGCAGGGCTGATTGTGCTTAATGTTCATTAAAGCATGCTGCATTTAACATTAAACAACTAATGGGCCATTTGCCCTCATGGATTACTGTTGTTAATTATCAAATTACATTTTTTTGTGAACAAATGCTTGAGCATGACTAATTCTACTCATCTATTTTGTCTGTGTGAAAGTCAGACTTATAAAAAAAATAAAATAAAAAATACATTAAATGTTTATCATTCTGACAAAGGAGAAACTATAAAGACACAAGATGACTTGGACTAGAAAACCAAAAACTAAAGCTTAAATTTAGCAATATTGTAACAGTAACGTAGCCTTAAAATAATCACAATGTGTACTGCTATAGATTGATGTAAACCATAAAGCTCATAATTAAATACAGATCATTTTTAAAATCTGACCTGAACGTACTGTATTTGTAACAGTAACTAACAATAGTGGCAGGTGTAATTTAAATAAAGGGTTTATAATAATGCGATCATGCTAATAAATTTTTTTTTCTGTAGTAGATAATTTACTGGACCAGACTAATAATAAACACACATCAAACTAGCCATTTGTAATGGATTCACAACATAACAGTTTCCCATTAACATGACAAGCTCCATTTAATTTTAAGGGAATGACTGTTTACAGCTGCTATAATATAGCTGGAATACATAGTTCAAATGTTTTAATTTAGTTGTTAAGAAATTTAAAAAATGTAATTGTTGGAAAATCTTCTGGTGTATAACATGAGGAATAGTTGATGTTATTACAACTTAATCAATTTTAGTATGGTAACATCCAGCCATTCATCCATTATCTATTCTGTGTCAGGTTTGCAGAGGGCTTGACGCCTATCCCAGGGGACTTAGGACACATGACTGGGTATATTCTGGATGGGGGTTCCAAGCTACTGTCGGCCACAATCACACCTTATGATTCACAATCATACAATACACAATCATACAATTCACAATCACACACCCAATCATACAATACGGGCAATTTGGAAATGTCATTCAGGCTACACCACATGACTTTGTACTGTGGAAGGAAAATGGAGTACCTGGACAAGAACATGGGAAAAAACGATATAGATGATGAGTGAGTGAAAGAATAATCATTAAGCTGTTATAGTAAAAAATCTTATCTTATTGTATCTTGCGATTATCTTGTAATATAAGCTAAATCTGTTGATTAACATTGATGTACATACATTTTATATAGATGTGTGTACAGTTTGCTGTTACTAAATGTATTGTGGGTGACACAGTGGTATCTGTGTTCTTTCCATGTTTCAATTTCTTCTGGGTTCTCTGGTTTCTCTGATATCGATGTGAATATAAGCGTTTTTCTGCAATGGACTACAGTATGCATGACCCTGGATGTACAGTATATTCACCTTAAAACCTGACCAGGAAGATATTCATTCATTCAATCATTCATTTTCTATACCGCTTAATCCTATATTCAGGATCGCGGGGGACCTGGAGCCTATCCCAGGAGACTTCGGGCACGAGGCAGGGTACACCCTGGAC
>JAQQZT010000004.1:14776531-14789771 GCA_030068275.1 Clarias platycephalus | reverse complement strand
TTTAGCATTTTCATTCATTTATTTTTTACTCAGTAGCGAATATGATTTAAAATGTAACGAATTACAATACTTCAAACAAAACGTACTTAAGTAAAAGTAAAATTACAGATTTTAAAAACTACTTAAAAAAGTGGAAATACACAAAAAAGCTACTCAATTACAGTAACGCGAGTAAATGTAATTCGTTACTTTCCACCTCTGCTTGACACATATGGTAACCAGAGCTCAGGATCAAATCCTTAAACTGTAAGGTCCCAGTGATATAGTTTTTTCCCACAATGCCACTCCTTATATTGGAATAAATATAAAAAAGTTATTTCAAACTGAATTAGGAAAGCAACTGAGCATAGTAGAATACTTAAATCATTACATTAAAAATAACAAGTAGAAGCACTAATCCAAGGTTGGTTTAGCAGCATGCAGGACAGATGTTCTTTCTGCTTTCATTTGTCTGATGCGTCACATTTTTTTTCTTTTTTTGTTTCATAGATTTTGAAGCTGTGTCCAAAGAAGAAGAGCTCAGCTGCCTACACATTCTGCAAAGCCATGGGCCTCCTGGGGATGCAGTTCCACCTGTTTGAGAATGAATGTGAGATTTATTCTTTTTTAAATTAATATCAATGTAAATTTTACATCATTATTTAAGTGTCTTGTTATTAACAAGACTTAAGAAATGAAACTTGTAGAATAAAACAGTAAGCATATACATTTTGTTTTTGGAAACTTTTAGCTTATTATATTTTTATACAGTATGTACAGGGTCCCCCCTGCACCCCCAGAATTTGCATTATTACCCATATTAGGCAAACAAAAACTGTCTGTTCTCTCAACATTATTAAAAGTTATTTTGTAATCTTAAAATAAGTAAAAGTGATTTTGCACAAATTGAAATCCAAGTTTGACCTCAGTCTGTAGAAATTCTACAAATTGTGTGTGAAGTTGATTTTCAATCCTTATAGAAATTGATAATTGTCTTATTTGTTATGTTAGTTTTTTTCTACAGTTAGAGGAAATTTTTCTTTTTTGTTTTATTTCATATGTACCTTATATTTACAGATACTTTTAGACTTAATAGGTTTTTGAGTAAAGATAATGTTAATAACCAATTCCTTCTTCTCTTTTCTCTTAGACTATCCCCATGCGATAACCATTGTGTCTCCGGTTTCTGGCTCAGATAAGAAGCAGGTCTTGAATTTCTGTGCTCAGAGCTCAGAGGAGCTGCTTAAGTTTGTAGAGGACTTGAAGGAGTCCATCGCCGAGGTGACCGAAATGGAGCAAATACGCATTGAATGTAAGTGCATGTTTTTGTGTGTGTGGTGGTGGTGGGAGGTGGGGGTGGGGGTTGCTTTTTGAATACTTGTGGTTAACCAGATGCACTATGCAATGAGGACTTGCAAATTTGGTGAAACGGATACATTAAATTACTGCAAAAACCAGACAGGGTGTGATTTATCAATCCTGACTGCTTAAGAGCCTATTGAAATTGCCCCTAATCCAGATTACACATGACTACTGAAATTGAGAGAGAGAGAGAGAGAGAGAGAGAGAGAGAGAGAGAGAGAGAGAGAGAGAGAGAGAGAATTGTTTCAAATAATCTAACAGTGAAGTAGTCCACACACAAAAAAAAAAACATTTTACAGTTATTGTATATAACAAAATAGGCGCATGGGTGGCTTTTGGTTAGGTGACCAGCTTTGCTTTAAATCCAGTTCTTGGATTTAACAAGATATAGTTTACAGCATTTGGAAGATTCACTTGGGGAGCTTTGTAGTCTCCATCACTACATCCTAAAATAAATCAGGGTTTAAAAATACCCCTGATGTTATAACTCTGTTAGAAAAAAATACAGGAAATCAGATACTTTTTTTTATCCAATTGGTGCTTATTTAAGTGCTTGACATTATTGTCTTATATTCTAGTATGAGTATTCCCATGCGTGCAATGAGGAAAATTCCATTTTTTTTATTATTTAGAAAAATGTAGAAAAAATAACTAAAGAGAGCACACTTGTGTATTCATCAAGAATTAAGAATTAATTATGAATTAATCAAGCATGACCTAATGTGTTTTCTCCCATAGACGGAACCATTGTCAGCAATCACTAAGAGACTAAGACAATCAGTTGGGTTCCAAGTGATGCAAGTTGCAGGAACTGCCCCAAAAATGTTATGAATTGTGGGCATCATTGAATTTTAAGATGCGAGCTGTTAAACTGACCCTCGAGGCTCAAACTGATCCAATGGTTAAAGCTGTCATACTGCAGATATAGGATGTGTTCTAAATATCTGTTCCAAATAAAAACAACTATCGATGGTATAAATGATGACATTCGCGATCCTGTTTAGTGAAATCCATTTAAGTGAACATTGTTTGGGATTCAGCCAAAAATCTGCAGTATTACAAATCTGGAAGCTGAGCTGTTAGATTAATAATACTTTCCAGTAGTGAGGCAAAGTAGCTGCATTTGTTTCGTTTAATATGTTAATAATTTCCCATCGTCAATGTCACAATTACTTTGAGATGGTTGATTCAGTTGCAAGCAATTCCTGCAAACAAATCCACATTGGTAAGAAAAAGTGTTGTCAGACAGGGAGGGTCAAAAACATTTAAAAAATGTAAACAGATATACAATACACAATATACAGTATATTGACTCAGGAATGGAAAGAGCTTTAAAAGAGGCAAACTTGTGTCTTGATATAAAGTGTATATATATACAAGTAAATTAAATGAGATAAGAAACAGCTGATGGGGTGGTGTACATTTGTAGGTCTTGATTGGGACTTATTGTTTAATTACAGTTTTATTCATAAAGGGAGCAGCTATGAAGAAGTAAATTTCTCAGTGTGTGGCCATGCTTATTAAATTGCCTTGGAATTTGACAGTTGACAACCTTCATACCTGATGATGACTTACATACTGGGCAAATGTAGTTCAGTGTATGGTGTAGGCTCCCCCCATGAGAATAAAAGGACTTAATAAAAGTCTAATTCTGTAGTGTTTAAAAAGGCAGGAGAATAATTATGGAGGGATCTCAAACCACTCCTCCATGCAGAACATTTTCAACTCATTGAAAGTCTTGTGGTTTTTCTTGTGAAGTACCGTCTTCAAAAGAGTACCCACATTTTCATTTGGGTTCAAATCTACAAACTGAAAGGAGCCATTATAAAGCCTTGATTTTTTGTCAATGCAGTCATTTCTTTGTCTATTCTGATGTGTGCTTCAGGTCAACGGCTTGTTGGAAAACTCAGTGAGGCCCAGTTTCAACCTTCTGGCAGAGGCAACTAGATCTTCTGTTAAAATATTCTAATATTTAAGTTAATAATTTATGCACTTGATCTTAGCAAGAGCCCCTGGACCAATGGCAGCAAACTAGCTTTAAAGTATTAAATTGCTGCTACCATATTTACTGTAGGGTGTTAGATCACCAGATACCCTTGGTGACCCACCCAGAAGTGATCAGTCAGCATGCTACACCATGTATCACCATTCGATGAGCTATGTCTTTAGCTCTTTATGAGTTCATTGGATTGCCACAGTGTCTCTCAGAGTGCAGTCAAAGATCTTCCCCAGACTTTTTGCAGGCTTCTCCTACACCACTAGAATATGGATGCAGTGCTTGTCAGACACTTTTTTTCTCCTCAGGACAAATATCCTGGATTTTGCTGTCTTATTCTTGCCCATGTAACAATCCTTTCCACCCTTTGGAGGAGCCATTCTGGTACTAATGTTGTTGGGATAGTCAGATCAACCATGAAGGCTACAATTGGAGGATGATGACAGGGGCGCCTACATTTTACTTCTGCTGACTTGACAGGAATATTTATTGCCTAAGCAATAAAAAGAGACTGATATGGTACAACTAGTGTTTAGACCTTTTCTAGATAATGCCTTGCAGATGTTGCCCCAGAGGTGAATCTCAAATGAATTTTTGACGGTTGGTCTGTACCCCTTTCTTACCATTCTGTACTGTGTTATTATTGCCTTTCAGTTGTTTGAAACCAAATCTCTAAGCAATTTTCTTCCTATAAAGACATTTTACAGTATGTATAGAATTCTTCAAGGGTGACGATATTTTTGCACATATGTTTTTGATGAAATCGCCTATCCCAAAGATAAAACAGAAAATATTTTGATTGACTGGATTATTAATTGAATTTTTTTTTCAACCATTTGAGGAAAATTTTAATCAAGTATTATTTAGATAAAATTAAGGATTTTGCACATTTACAGTAACTACATTTCACTTTACATTTCACTATATGGACAATACCCTAATTCATACTCATGTTACAGAGAAGTCATATTAATTTTCCACTTTGGTGCAATGAAACAATGGTTGAATTTTCAGTTTAGTTTTTGTTCTTAGTGAAGTATAAATCGTTGCTGCTTTTTTGTTTCCTGCTCCTTGAGCTTTTGCCGAGCCCTGGTGTGCTCTGCTGTCTGGTTTGCCTGAGTTTATATCCTATAAGCGGCTCTGGGTGTTTTGATGCCGCATTTATTCAGTGTCTTAGCTGCACTGCAGTCAGACTTTCAAGCACATTTCAAAAGACCAAAACAGAGAAGGAAGATGCAAAGAAAGAAACTGGAAGTAACTACACAGTTCAGAAGGGCTAGAGAAGTATGTGTATTTGTTAAAAAAAAAAAAAATAAAAAAAAATTGAGAATGTGTTACCCAAAAAGTGCACCTCAAAGCCAGTCTCTTGCTGATGCTGGCCTTTGTTCACTACATCCTCAGAGCACAGACCCATGGGAACTCTTTGTGTGTGCGCACGCGCGTTCGTGTGTGTGCGTCCAGTTTTAAGATCCTTTCTTAAAAGCATGAATACCTCATTTCTTTCACTCTGTCCCTATCCTGGATCTGAGGTAAGCTGAACTTCTGTCCTCCTTTTGGATAAACCTCTTGATTGTTCCTTATTAGTGAGCCGTCACAGTTCTCTAATTAAGCTAATCCAATTTTGAGCCGGACGAACCTTAGAAAAATAACATGTAATCTTATTAGCATTTACTGAACACATTTGTAGCTGTCCCTGGTTGATTAAGTATTATGCTATTTCTGTTTCTTGTTTCTGATCATCTGACATCTTAAAGATCAACCACATTCAAGTGTGCCATATTACAAACACTGCCTTATTACAAAAAATCTTGCTCGCTCTAATATTTCTTGAACCATCTTTAGCTTTGTTTATGCATTTCCTGTGGAACCTTTTTGAAAACAGTTATTTTCTTCCCAAGCTGCATTAAGATTTGGAAGAACTCTTGTTTTGATAATGGGAGAGTCAAACCTTCGCCAGCACATCCCAAAAACCTTGTGGACACACAGGACACTGTGGTGGCGAATCCATCTGTTGAAATGATTCCTCGGGCCAATTCCAGTTTGATCCTGATGAATCTTGACATTGTTGCCCTGGAACATGGTGTGCCATCAGGAGAGAAAAAAAAATGATCCATTAATGGGATAAGTTGGTTAAGTACATTTAGGTAGTCAGCTGACCCAATTCTATTGCCATATAAAGTTGCTGAGCCTAGATCTGAACAACTGAAGCAACTCCAGATCATAACACAGTCTCCAGAGGCTTGTACAGTATAGGCACTATGCATGATGGGTGCATTGATTCTTGTGCTTCCTTTCTTACCTTGACATGCCCATCACTCTGGAATAAGGTCAATATGGACTCATCATCAGACCACAAGACCTGGTCCTGGAGGACTATCTGCCCTACACATTGTAGTATTTCCCCTCCTCTATCATACCCACTTCATTAAAAAGGCTATTAATTAGCTGATTAGTTAGTAAGGCGTACTGGGAGCTGAGAAAACACTAAAATATGCAGTACAGCATGTTACTTCAGGACCGAAGTTGAGAACCAGTCAATTTACCATAAGTGATAACATGCGCTTGTCTTGTGGACTTTCATAAGCCTAAATAGCCAAAAGGCATCACTTATTAAAAAATATTTTTAAAATGGTACTTTTTGGTAAATTGCTGTGCTGTAAGTAGTATAAATAATTTTTATAATGGTACATTTATACCATGATGTTATATAAGTATAATCAAATTCAGAGTGCTAACAGTATAATTTTACCCCATCTTGGATCACTGTCCTTTAGCAGTATGGTATACCATGTTAATTCCCTTCCATGATTTCTGCCACTAAATTATACAGCGGGGTTCTGCCCTAAAAAACATACGTAGACATGAATAAATACAGAAAGCTTTCTGATGAGCCTTCTGTTGAGCTATATTAAAATGTGTGGTTTGTGCTCTTGCCATATTAAAAAGCTGGTTATCATTTTCTCCAGTGGCGTTATACCGGTTACAGTACACTTGGGGAGAATAATTCTGTATATGCTGATGAGATGAGAAGAGAACTGTGTTGTGAAAAAGCACAGGACCCATTAGGATTCCTTTAGCAGGCAGGGAAGTGAGCAGAAAAGTGCCAATGTGGTTTAGATTTCTACACATCTCTCTGTGTATATGTCTGTCTCTATATCTATGCACATGTCTTTCTTTCTTTCTTTCTTTCTTTCTGCCTGCCTGTCTCTCTGTGCAGGGGAGTTGGAGAAGCAGCAGGGAGCCAAGACTCTCTCTTCTAAGAACAATGGCACCCAGCTGGAGCTCCGTGGAAGACAGAGCTCTCCATCGGGTACTCAGCACCAACATGTCTGTCTGTCTGTCTGTCTGTCTGTCTGTCTGTCTGTCTGTCTGTATGTATGTATGTATGAAAAGATGTAAGTATGTATGTAAGAAAAGTGGCAGAGGAGGTCAAGCAAGCATGCATCAATAACATTAAAAGCCACCTGTCTAATACTGCGTCGGTCCCCCATGTGCAACCAAAACAGCTTTGATCTGTTCATGGATGGACTTCAGAGGACACAAGAAGCTGTGCTGTGGTATCTGGCATAACGACATTAACAGCATATTCTTTAAGTGCTATAAATTGAAAGTTGGGGCTTCAATGGATCTGACTTGGTTGTCCAGCACATTCCACAGATGCTCGCTCAGATTAAGACTTGTGGAATTTGGAAGGCAACAGCACCATGAACCCTTTGTCACATTCCTCATGTCGCAGTTTCCAAAGGGTGGCTGGTTGCATAAAAAAAAAAAAAAAAGAAAAAGCTATTGACATCTTCAGAGCTCTTGTGAAGCCCATGAGTTATTGCAGGGTTTAATGGTACAGCATTGAGGTTTTGAAAAACACCCATAGCTACAACAAGATCTATTGCAGGTTGGCTAACCAACATTATGCAGTAAAAGATATTCCTAGTAAAATGAAATAATTGTGTTACAAGATTTCCCATAAATATCGCTATATTGCTAATATTGCACTAGTTAAGTCATTTATATGTATTTGCATTTTGAATGGTACCTTGATTGAAATCAATAGTCAATTTATTCAGATTCATGACAGGCATTGTGTTTTAAAAGTCTGCAAATTTGCTTAAAACAGAGTTTCATATCATGATTTAATTTTGGGTTGATTTTTAAATAGATCCGTAGACTAACATGTCCCTGGCGTACAAAGATGATGGCAAAGGCATACACCTATCAACAGTTACAATAACACCACGATCAGGTACAGTAACTTGAATAAGAATGACAATTAATTATATACTCTATTAGTAAACGTGTGACTGGACCATGGGTACCCAAAGCTCATTTAGGCCTGTTGAGACCAAAAGCCAGCCTGCCTGCCACAGTTAAACAGAAAAAGGCAATGTAGCAGAATACCCAGCACATAACAACTTGCTTAGCAGACAAAGAGCTCAAGGCTGATTGGGCCTCCAAATTTCCCAGATCCCAATCTGATTGAGCACCCATGGGATGTGCCGGACAAACAAACCTGATCCACTTTGATCTGAGTACCCAAATGATCCACTACTAACATCCTGGCGCCAGAAACCACAGCACACCCCCTTTGGTCCCAAGGAGCCACGACTCAAGTGGCTAAAGCTGCCCCAGCAGAACAAGGGGAACCTAATTCCTAGGTGGTTTTAATTTTAATGGTTTTTATAATTGTGATTAATTGGTTAACCTTTACACTATAAAAGGTTTGATGCGTCTGTGTATTTGTAGACAGAAATTGCACATCATGAAAGAATTCTTTGGTTGTAAGTTAAGTGGTCTGTGTTCTTTTAGCATGTTACTGTATGTAATCATTCCGAGTTTACACTACAGTGGCTGATTGTGTGTGGCCACTCTTTCACCAGATTTAGGTCGCCAATGCCAAAGGTCTGAAAGGCTTCAAAAAAATCATTTAAATAAGTGTTACCTCTCCTACTAAAACACCAATAGGAAGACGGCATTATGCAAGACTCAGTAGACAGCTGCAAATACCATAGTGAGAACAGCAAAAGGAAACTTTTCTAATTATTCATATTACCTCAGACTCACTTTGAAGAATGTTGTTGTTTATGCAATCCCAGTTTTGGCATAAGCTTGCATCACACTGATTCATAATGTATGTAAGCAGAACATGGTAATTTTCTTTAATGGCAGGATCTTCATTATATAATCTGACATGAAAAACGTGTTATTGGACATACTGTTAAAGAATTCAGTCATGTTTTTATTAGGATCTCATGCAATGTGACAAAAGTGAAATTGCATAGACTGGCTTAAGATTCCTGGCATAATGTCTTGTTTTTCTTTGGACACCGGATACTAGCTCTGTGTCCAACACCAAGTCAAAATGTTCTGGATCCACTGCTTTTTACTAATAGAAAGAAGAAAAAATGCATACATAGTGTGTATCTCAGGAGGTTATAATGTGGGGCAGGGAGAATCATCAGACACAGGTAAGAGGATCACTCTCTAACTATCAGACTGATGATCAGCTAAATTATGTCACACAGGGATAGCAGGATTAGGCTGTGGAAATGTTTACGAAGACATTTTAACGAGCAAGTGCAATGTACGTCTGTAAAACAATTTGTTGAGATAGTTACATTTTCTATGCAGAACACAAAGAAAATGTATTGATTTTTTTGTAACATATACTGAATTTTAAAGTCTCATGTTTGGCTTCATTCTTGTATTCCTAAAACAATTCTTGTACAGTTTTAGCAATATTGCATGAGGTATTGTCATCTTCAAACAGAAAATCACCAGGATATAGTTGTTCCACCACAGGGTGCACATCTTCCTGCAGAGTCTCTCACCTAATTGGGAAATGCCTGGTAAAAGTTTGGCAAGTTTTGACAAATAGATCTTGACTTTTTTTATTTTATATACACCAATCATCCATAATATTAGAGCCACATAACATTAACATTGATTATCAATTATACAGTACACCGGTAAACAAAAGACAGGATCATGGACACCCATGGCTCATTCATGCCTGCATAGACCAAGGGCCAGGCCATCCAATCTGATCCCAAAAGTGTTCAATGAGATTGAGGTTAGGGCAGAGAAGGCGACTAGGAATTTCCTTACTGCAGCTTTGGCAAACCATGTCTTCATGGATGTTGCTTTGTGCACAGGGGCACAGTCATGCTGGGACAGGTTTGGGTCTCTCGATTCCAGTGATGGACATCTCAATGCTACATCATGCAGACGCATTCTATAGAATTTTGTGCTTCCAACTTTGTGGCAACAGTTTGGGGAAGACCCATATATAGCTGGTCAGATGTCCACATACTTTTGCTGATATAATTCTAAAGCATATTTGGTAATTGATTCATTAACCTAAAAAATGATTCTGGTCAACTCTGCAATAACACTCCCTGGATGGGCTGTCAATCCATCACAAGCCATCATTCGCTTTGCACATTTAAGGCCACTATCTGGCCTGTTTTTGGGAAGTGGAAGGGAATCTGAATGCTACACAAATAATGTCCTTAACTCAGGATTGATGCAGGGCAATTTGCATTGTTGCTTATAAATTGTTGCTTATATCTTTTTGCAACCCCATACTAATGTCCCTATGCAAAATACTGTACAGTATAAAACTGTCTTAAACATGACCGTCAGTCTGATAGCCACAGAGAATGCTAATTTTACATCCCACTACAGACCACCCTTCATTAATGATGTATAATTCTTTGAAAGCCATCTAAATCATGATTCTTTTTGCTGCTCAGGCAAAAATGAAGCAGAGACAGCGCAGACTGGACACAGTGCGGTAGAGGTAAGTAGACATTGTTTTTGCAGGTAAGTCCCTGCACAGTGCTTTTACACAGAAGATCAGTAGAGTTCAGGATGTCTTGTACTTAGCGAATGGTTTATTGTATTTAGCAACTAGGGCACACCAGCCATGGGCTGTACCTCAGGTGGTGTTCCAAAGTGCCACACCCCCTCAATCCTTCAGATCATCCACTGTCCCTCAAGGCATATCGGACCAAATTACCCTAAGGCCAAAGACAACAGCAGTCCCATGGAGGTCAAACTCATACATACTCAGTGCGTAGATCTTTTAGCAGGTTTATCTGGCAAGTGTAGGAGAAATGAGTGATGCAGAAATTGTTGTCTTTTGGTGCCATGTGAGTCCTGGAAGCACTAGAGAGAAGAATGAATCTACTGCTTGTTATGCTAATTTTGTATGTGGGCTTATTGTCCCCATTTGTGGCATTGCTTTGAACCAGACAATGTATGCAAATAGGATTATTATTTATGAATTACAGATTTTAAGGCTAATTTATAATGGAAAGAGAGAATAAAATATAAGTGCAAAGCCAGAGTGAGACACAGATACAGTAGTTTATGTTAATGCAGGAGCTTGTGGTGGTTAAATTAGCATGCATGTTAACACTAACACTAATTTAAGCAGTCACAATCTCATCTCCAACATCTCAATGGAAATATTAAACGTTGCTCTTTACCCAATGGGCTGTCATTTACAGCGTGATCTTAGGTTTACTTCTGTGTGTGTGTATGTGTGTGTGAATGAATATTTAAGTAGTACCCTGCACCTTTTCACTGCGGCTTTGATTAATGGCTGCTCCTATCTGGACAGACTCCTAGGATAAAAGTAATTACCATGCGTTAAATACTTCATTCTGATCACACACGCTGAGGTTAGTGAGGTGGAGCGAGTTTCCGCAGACATTCCCTGCCAGCCTGGGATTTGGTTAAGTGGCACTGCGGACATCCGTCTCTGGCCGTGGCATTGTCAGCTTTCCGCTGATATTATCAAAGAGACGGTGTGAGCTGTGTAGTGTGTAAATGCCAAAGCTTCCCAGGGGGACATGGTGCTGTCGGAGCACATTGCAACATAGAAGGGGGGTCAGCGGAAAAGCTACTGTAGCTTCCTGTGTGTCCGTGTGTGTGTAAGATGTATAAAGTAGTATCACACAATTTTATAATAAAACACGATGTCATACTGTACTTACTGTACATATGTTCTACCTCAGCACTGATAATTTTTCTGATCTGCTAAGAAAATGCTTAGCTGAATAATTTTAACAACATAATTTTGACAGTTCCTTTGATGGCATGGCAAACTACAGATCTACACTGCTTAGTCACACACACTAAGATTCCATCGCCTTTAGCTTTGATTACAGCACACTGTGTGGTGGCCAGTTCATGTGTGAAAATGATTCCTTATGCTCACAGAACCACTCTATCAAAGTGTGAGGCCATGAAATATCATCATATTTCATGTGTCGTCAGGGAAGTAAAACTCTGTAGATGTGATACCCTGGTTGTTCACGACATTCAGGTCAACAGCTGACCATATTATTGCACACATAGAGTAATGTTGCTGAGCCTAGATCTGAGCCTAGAGCCTTATTCATTGGAATGTTTTAACCATCCATCCAATTGGGGGATTAGTAAATGATAAGTTTTCATGAAATTAGATTTTTATTCGTTAATAATTATTAACGATACACACTGTATCCCTTGAATTAATTTAAAAAAATGTCTGTAAGGCTGCTTTCTTCATTGTAATGGAGATAGCAGCTTTACAGACATCTAACTGCAGATTTAGATACAGTACATAATGAGCTAGCCGGCATCAAGTGTGGTTAGAAAAAAACTGCCTGAAATGAAGAAATCATGAAAAGAGCCAGACTCAGAATGGAATCTA
The DNA here is from genome assembly GCA_030068275.1 of Clarias platycephalus. Lineage (NCBI taxonomy): Eukaryota > Metazoa > Chordata > Actinopteri > Siluriformes > Clariidae > Clarias > Clarias platycephalus. The sequence continues at coordinate 14,777,736 of JAQQZT010000004.1, read as the reverse complement.
ACATCTTTTGGTTGGCACCAAATTGAAATAATAATAATGATCATTTTAGCTTAAGTGAATTTTCCAGGCATTTTCTCATTGCTGTCATTTTTTATATTGCATTCTCCCTTAAGATGCTTACAGTCGTGCTTATGGTGCTTTGTTAATATTATATTAATTCCAGGCTCTCCATGTTAAGTATTCCGCAACTGCTGTAATGATGATAATGTGTTCTTGCCTGGCAAGCTTATGCAGGATAAAGAGTCACTTCAAGTAAAATAAACAAGTGTAGTTTACATAAAGAAGTGTGTGAGTGTGTGCTTAGGCAGAAAAAAAAAGTTTGATTAGGGATATACTGGTTGTTGGGATATATCTGGGAAAGACTCTCTCTCTCTCTCTCTCTCTCTCTCTTTCTCTCTCTCTCGCTCTCTCTCGCTCTCCCCCTCTCACTGTCTCTAATGCAGTCACTCTTGTACATGGCTTAATCCTAAAATTTTAATAACCGTTTGTATCCTGTACAGGGTCACAAGAAATCTGGAGTCTATCCCAAGAAACTTTGGGAAGGAGTACACCCTTAATTTAGAATTAACTTAATCTGCATGTTTTTGGACTATGGGATGAAACCAGTGTACATGGAGGTAACCCACCTAGCACGAGGAGAACATGCACATATACGGTACCTGAGGTAGGAATAGAACCCTTGACCTTAGAGGTGCTAGACCACAGCGTCACCTACATATTTTTATGTCCTCACATATTCTAAGGCAAACCTCCATCTGCCATTAAGCCTGTGTCATAAAATTGTATTTAATTGCTTAACCTTATTACTCTCCAGTAATATAATCACTATAGGATCTTTGTGAGTGTGGTTGATTGTGCTGTGCGATGGGTTGGCACCTATCCAGGTTTTACCTTGCCCTAAATTACCTGAGATAGACTCCAAACATGCTAGCATTCCCTTTTGAGCAACTAATGCTAGCGAAGTCACTTATTAGCACATGTTAGTAGTAGCTGATGAGTTGTATGAATATTGTATTAATGTAAGCAGCACGGCAGCACGGTGGTTCTAGGTTCGATTCCTGCCTCGGATATGTGTTCATGGAGTTTGCGTGTTCTCTCCGTGCTTGGTGGGTTTCCTCCAGTTTCTTCCTACACTCAAAAAAATGAACATGGCTATCTGTTACATGTACTAAAATGTAATATGTGTTTTGTACATAATAATTTCA
>JAQQZT010000004.1:14761872-14776431 GCA_030068275.1 Clarias platycephalus | reverse complement strand
CGAAAGCCATTAAATCAGGTGGAAATTCTTTCCATAATTTAATTATGTTCATTCAACGAGTTATTTTTTTGAGTGTACAATCCAAGGACATGCATTCCCAAATTGCGCCTACTGTGTGAATGAGTGTGTGAGTGTATATACTGTATGTGTGAACCTTTCGGTGGATTGGCACCCTGTCCAGGGTGTACCACACCTCGTGCCCAAAGTCTCCTGGGATAGGCTCCAGGCCCTCTTGGCCCTATACAGTATGTCGGATAAAGCAGTATAGACGATGATGTCTGCTAAATGCCATAATTGTAAACTTATACCAACGGTCAGGTACTGTACATTACATCAGGCAGTTAAATTGAACTGTGTGAGTGACTTTGGGAATGACAAAAAGAAAATGCAATATAGCCTTTAAATATTTCAGCGGATAAGGTTTATTAGAATCCAAGTATCTTATGTTAGCTTAAAAATAAAGACATTACCGTATGAGAAATACTAATCAGAAATGCATTCTATGTAGTCAATACAACAATCATTCATAACATTAATCCCACATACTGTACATTCATATATCAGTAACCTGGTGACAGTATCATGGGCAGTGAAGGTTTACCCATGCCCCCATGGGGAGTAAAGGCCAGCATGTCTGGTCCAATCCTACAGACAAGCCAATTCAGAACAACTCGATGAAAAAGTCAATCCTGGCCACGATAGAAAGGTATCAGAACATCTAGCGCACCACAGTGTGATGCACATGGAGCCGAGCAGACAAAGAGCCCAAGACTACTGACCCGGCGTCCGAACTCCGAAGATCCAAATCTGATCAAGCACAGTTGAGGTTGCACTGGACAAACAAGTGTAATCCACGGAGGTGCCACCCTGTAATCCACAACACCCAAAGGATCTGCTGCTAAAGTTACAGTGCCAGACCGCAGAGGCCCAGAGAGCCAGAGGATCAGAGCTGCCCCCAGTAGTTTATGACTAGAATGTTGTACATGTTAAATAGTACAGTATATAGGAAGGTCAAGTATCAGACCATGTCTATAAACTTATTTACTAAGGTATCTTCCATACCATTAAATCTTAAACCTCTGAGTCATATACTGAACACAAGTTGATTTGATTATCAATTTATATATCTAATTAGTCAGTAATTAAATGTATACATGCGCGAATGTGTATAATACAGTAAGGTACAAGTTTATTAGGTATACTAGTGGTATGTGTGTGAATATCCAATTGTGGCTAGACATTGCTGTGATTTTGGCATTTCAGAGACTCTCTGTGTGTGTTCAGCAAAGTTTCTGTCCATCATTCAGCTAGAAACAGAGAATACAGGACAAGTCCCTGAGGATCTTTACCCTATCTATAAAGCTGAGAGAGCACAGATAATCTCAAGAACATTTTAAGCCTTTTCTCCTTGCACATAAAATCCCCTTATCGCTTTACTCCCCCGGACAGGCCGACACACCGCCAGTCATTCACCCAACTGGCTGTCTCCGTCAGTCAGAGAGATGAGTTCTCTCAGGGCTCTGGTAGCACTTAGAAATCTACATGTCTTTTTACTGTATGTAGTCAGTGAATTCATTCCTTACGTTCACATACTGTACACATCGTCAAATCTATTTAAATCTTATTGCAATGTAATTACATAATTTTGAAATACTCTTTTTTTTATTTGGATCTCAATTATGTAAATGACATCAGCAAATAAGAGATAAAGAATAGATTTACAATAATGCCATAGATTGAGTATTTCAGATGTTTGTATTCGAACGTACAATGGGTACATGCCTCTTCTATTTCTCACTTACAGAGAAGGCAGAGATAATATCTATAAAATAAATGCAGTGTGAAATTTGAAGACATTTGTGAACATGATGATGAAAAGATGCTTCTTGTACCTACACTGCAGGGAGAAACTCATCAAAACTGTGCTTTTTAATGGATTATGGTAATAGCACAGAAGATTCCTGGGATGATGCTAATGCATACGCTTGGCACACTTGGATCAGCCATTTGAGGAGGTTGTCCACTTGCTGCGTAGCCAGGAAAAAAAAAAAAGCATAAATGCACCTTCATTTTTAGTATTTAGTAGTCTGGGGTCTGAGGCCTTTCTGAAGACCTGCAGTGATTCAGTGCTCTCCTTGAATTTGAGTAAATTCCGAAGATTTTCTGCATGCGATTGTGGTAAATGTTTGCTTTCTGGTAGTCAGATGGTTTGTTTGTGGATGTGATGGTGTGGCACTCTCACCTAATATGTTTTTGAGAATGGTGTAGTTATTCCATTTTGCAGATGTTGTATTGTGTGGAAGATAATATCGTGATCAGACTGATACTTGTGGTTAAAGATAGGAAAAGATAACAAGTTTAAAATGTAATCCGAGGTTTTGTTTAAGGCATAGCAGGTGTTATGACTGTGAAAGGAAGGCATGCATTTGGACATGTGTCTCCTGTGGCATAGATGTTTGTCCCCCTCACTTGACCCCCTCCCCATGTTTGACCTCCTATTTTTACCCTACTTTATCCCTTACCCTACCATGTAGATGTACGTTCCACATGACCCCTGACCCTGTGATGTTGGAGTGGTTGCCAAGGGAGACACACAGGCCCTCAGTGTCTTCTTAACCACCAGCATTTCATACAGCCACATGCACACCAACACACTCCCACAACCCCTTCACCTCTAAATGATGACCCGAGTTCAGACCTCCACTTCTGTCTCACTCTAAGGAAATGTTCCGCACCCTGAGTCCCACCCCCACGCATGTCTGTTGTGATGTGTTTTTCACCAGAGGGCTAACGGCCATAGAAGGAGGACAGTCTTATAACATGTGATGCTGTCTCTGGCTGTTTTCTAAACTAGGTGTCAATTCACAACAGGCTTCAGACGTACCAGCTCAGTGCAGTGCCAACCCCAGAGAGCGCCGCCCATCTTAACCAGCGGGGGGAGCTGGGCCAGGCGCCATGTGCCAGCCCTGCGCCCTCATACGCCCACCAGCGGCCCGACACGCTCATCCAGTGCCAGCAGATTGTCAAGGTCATCGTGCTGGACAAAGGAGGTCATGGGCATGTTGAGGCCCTCCTCGGTCAGAGCCCCACCCACCAGCTTATCTCCTCACCTGATGGGGGCGGAGCCCAGCGGGAAAATGATGGGTCTCAGCCTCCGCTACCTCCGCCTCCTCCACCCTACAACCATCCTCATCAGTACATCCCCCCTGATCCCCGATTATCCCTGCATAGGACCCTGAGTGGCTCTCGAAGTATAGTGTAGAGCTTAAAAGAGAAAATACCACTGGAAAAAAAATCTACATAGATAACCTTCATGTGCTTACCATTTGTGTATATATGTAAACATACAGAGAAATATAATGGAAAGAAGAAGAAAATACTCACATATAAATACATATATTTAAGGTAAACGAATTTTAAAAAAGAAAAAAGGTATGTACTTTATTATCTTTGCAAATATGTGAACAATGCAGTGGAAAGAAAATTCACTTGATTCAAGCCGATTTTGAAAAAACAAAATGTAGTTTTAAAATACAGTATATCTTTGTCACTTTGAACTCTAACAGGTTGTACCAGTTATTATTTGAAGAAAAAAAAATTCTCTGGTATTTTTAGAGACATATCAGAAAGAAAAAAAAAGATTAAGATTAGTGTAATGAAAAACATCCCAATTCCACAAGGACATCCTGTCTCTTTTATTACCTTACTGTAAAACCTGTTGTGTGTATATGCGAGCACTAAACTGATGGGTGACATATGTGCCAAAATAAGAAAAAAATAAGAAAAGAAAATATTTTAACTGCAATATTTTGGTCCACATTGTTCTTTTAAAATGCGGATCTATACCAAACCTTGTTATTGCTCAACATTAAAAAAAAAAAAAAAAAACTTTCATTCCTCTGCTTTCAGCCAATCACATATAGTTGTCTAGAACTCTTTGCATCTGCTATTGCTCTTTTGCTCAGGAACTCTAGGACGTATATGAACATGTAGCATTTCAGAAAGTAGGTGACACTAACAAAGAGGACTTTTTAATCCCAGCTTCCCTTTTTGCACACATGAGTATCTGCTTGGCATTCTGTGAACCAATTTTAAAAGCAGCATAATGACTTGGACTGTTTCCTGTTTCATTGACACACATTTCTTCTCTATGATCAGCACTTACTGGATATATTAAACCCTTAAATATATTGGACCTTAAGTTCACGTAGCATCATTGTTTTGTTTTTTCCCCCCATCAGTATAACTTTGTTCATCTTTTGATGTGACACTTAAAACAAGATGAGCATTTTTGGGAGAAAACACTCAAATTTTATTGTTAGTTTCCTGTTTGTTTAGTCAAATTTGAAATGTATGTGGAATGGGTGGTGAGTGCAAGGGCCTGTTTTGTTTTGTACTAAATGTAAATATCATATTCTGCATCTGATTAATGTGTTCAAACTGTTTTCGTTCTGGTAAATGTTACCGTTTTGTTTTGTTTTTTGTTCTCATCTCAGACAGGTCATTGTCTACCTGGTCTGGAAGTGTATTAATCATAATCATCATCGATATGTCTTGAATACGTGTTCATATATATCATGTCGAGCGAAAGGTTGGGTTATAATTACACTGCTGCTGTTCAATGCTCCCTATCTGATCCAGTATCCCATGTTTCTTTTCACACACATTTCCATTCAAGGTACTGGATATGAGACCGACCAAATCTCCTCAGAGCTCGTCTGTAGCCTGAGTTGATTTACTGGACCTGACTTGTTGATTGGATAGCGTCAGACTGCCTATTCCCATCTCTGTCACCTCGATCACCCTACCTATTCGACCACTGCTCCTTACATCTCCAAAAATAAAACTAAATGAACAAATAAGGTACATAATAGACCCCTGTCTTTCGTCAAGGAGAACTCCGTCCTCCCTTATTCCACCTGGTTTGAAGTTTAAGTTGCAGGCATTGCTTCATAGAGCTGAAATTCTTCTAAAATTCGAGATTAAAAAAATATAAAAAGAATTAGACATGGTTCTGCAGTCTTCAAATCATAAAGCTCCCCCGAAGTTGAACCGCTTGCTTTCTGTGTGTGTGAAATATTGGATGAATGACATTTATTTTTCAGAAGGTGAAAACCTCCCAATAAACTCTACACAGCTCTTGCTTCCCTGAATGTATAGTGCCTGAAAGATATAACCACACTATATGTGCTTATAGGGTATATGATATTTAGGTAGAGTCACAGCAAATGCAGCCAAAGGCTACGATGCTATTGCTAGCTCTGGATTATTTGACTGATATTGAAAGGGCTAGTATACTGAGTAGCTGCCTTTAAATAACACTGATTTTTTGCATCGGCCAAGCAGGGTGTGCTTACGGGGCTCTGACATTTGAACCATGTTTTTCCCATTTGCTTTGACCCATCTTCTTCTCTGTCTGTGTGTTATCTACATGCTAATAAAATAAAGATTTCTGTATAGACAGTTGAAGTTGAGGAGTGCCTTTTTCTTTTCTTTTTAAACATTAATTAAAGCAACAGTTTTAATGTTTTATCCTGATTATTTTGCTTGTCTATAAATTAGGTTATCTAAATTAGGGTCTGAAACTGTACTGTATGTGTTACTAATTATGACCCACTATATTGTGTTAATGTTTAAACAATGATTTAATCTTTTCAGAGATGATGCAAATATTTTTTATGATCAAATTCTTGCAGGTGCTGTCCGCTATAATGCACACAACTATCTTCAACCCATATATGCTTTCATGTCATTGTGAGTCTGTACCTTGACCTCTGCCTTCACTGTGCTAAAGTCTATGTGATCGTTTCACCGGGGGTGCTGCCCCCTAGTGAACAACCAGCCAACATAGACGCAACCAAAAGAACAGATCACTTTAAGGAAATTATATCCCATTGGAAATCTTCGACTAATCGTATTTAAAAGAATTGGACCTGCTTTTGTAAGATATTATGATACTGTAGATAGATTTTAGGTATTTTTCTCTTTATTTGAGAGGCATCAAAGGTAAAGTCCTAAAGCAGCAGGTACAGTAGCTTTGATGCCCTCACAGCTTCATCCCCAGTTCAGGGGGGCGGGGCTCATGCCTAGTGTTTTTTAGATCCTGTACCCTGCCCAGGACACAGTACTAGACAATGCTAAATGAAAACCAGAAGGTAAATACATTTCATATTATGTTTTGGTTTTAGAGAAACGACAGTTAACTGTATGTAAGTGTTGCCGATCTACTTTTAAATATACATGATCTAGTTTTACATAAGCTAGATGATATATAAGCTACATTCTATATAAATCCATACATACAGTATTGTAAAAAACAGTTAGGCAATATTGCAAAGAAATCTTTCGACATAATCTGTTTGTCCACTGACAAATTCAACATATGTACAAGCTTCGAAATTGGAATCTTAACCTTTACTGTACACTGTTTCTAAGAGGATAATTTTTGTACACATAAGCAAAGAAAACAACTAAGGAGATTTCTCCAAAATATTATTAAAGCCTGTAAGGATAGCGGTCCCCTTAACTTGGTGGAAGAACTGATCGGAACAGTGGTAGGTAAAATTCATGGACAGAGATCACTTAAAGATTTTGCTGTATCATTATTTTTAAAAATGACATTAGAAATCATAACGATGTTTGACAACAAGGTGTTGAGAGTTCACAGGATGTGGACTAAACAGATTTGTGGCTGTAGCCCAGGCATATGCTAGGAAGCTAAATATTAGACTTTGGAGCATTGGAAAAAGGTCATGTGGGCTGATGAGTTCAGATTGACTTCATTTAAAAATGATGGGAATGTCAGGGTAAGAAGGAAAGTGCATGAACTTATGCACCCATGCATAGTGCCTGTTGTACCAGCTATGTATCACCCATCCATACTACCATCCTCTGGAGGCGGTTTTATGATCTGGGGTTGAAGGTATCTGGGGTTGGTCAGGTCAGATCTCCGTAATGTTATGTGGCAATAAAATGAAATGACCAAGAAATATTACTTGAACTGTATATACTGTATATTCTCTAAATCTAAATATAAGTATACATTAATTTGTATGTTGATGGAAAAAAAAGGTATTTTTCTCATACTATGTACATTCTGCAAGATGGAATTGCATCCTGAAAAAGGCATTAGTATGTTGTTTGAATGAGTCTTTTATATTCTTCTTCATATTCGTTTACTGTCTTGAGATACCACAAAGAACAGATATTAGTGCTGTGCTTTTCTGGAGTGGCCTCAGTTTTCAGGTGACATCAGACAGAAGCTTCACCCATAATTCTTTCTTGATAATGTTGCCGTGTTAAATGGTTGTCATCTTTTGGCGCAGCTTCTTCAGTCGGCTTTGTCATTTTGTGCCAGCGCTGTGGAGGACAGAGAGCGTTTCTGTGTGCTTAGCACTACTGTAGCATGTCAACACCTTGTACAAATACATTAACGTTATAAAGGTCAGATTAGATGATATACAGCCTTGCCTGACGAATGCTTCCCTTGATACTGACGAACATGTAAATGATGTATCCGGGAATGAGAAGCATGGATGATAGAGCCATTAACCAGCCGATGCCCTGTCCCCAGCCTGGGAACACGTACTTTCCCATTGTCAAAGGCATCATCTCTATTGCACTGAAAGTGAAAACTCCCTACACACAACAAATATTATTATTTTTTTAATAATAATATTTAATATCATTCTTCGGTTGGATCAAGCCAAAACAAATTCTATAAATAACGTAATTACATTAAAATTTTTATTTTCCACTGCTAAATACCAGTATGTTTTTTATGAACATACACTTTCTTACCACACAAATTGATGGGGTGAAGTAGAGCCAACAGAGTTTCCACCAGCCACATGGCCTATAGCCGATCATCTCCTCAATGTTTCTATAGAACTGCTCCGCTCCTTCAGTCAAAGAGACAGACAGATCAGAAGGCAGCAATTATGTCCTCTTAGAATTATAAGGTTACATTGTATTTTTAGATGTCCGAAATTGCTTTTCTCCTTGGTAGTGCTGATCAGATTTGTAGCTGTCTTTTGTTAACTATTTTTAAATATGAAGTAATTTTTTTTTTAAACTGATCAGCACATTACAACAACAATCATGAAGGTGGACAATTTAAGAAGATATTATATTTCTTCATTCAGAAACATAAAATTTTTTGAAACATTCTTTTTTTTACTCAATAAACGGCCCCAGTTATCTCATTATATTTAATTAGTTTTTTTTTTTTTATCTAAAAATAAAAATAAGAAAAACGGTTTTGCCCTTGGTAACCCCTTGGTAAGGGCTTACTTAACAGTAAGGTGCATTTTGGGTCTCCTCTGAATCCAGCATTTTCCTCCAATTTGTTTGTTGTTGTTGTTGTTGTTGTTGTTGTTTTTTTTGGATTACTTTGGCACATTTTCATTGCTATTACAATCTATTCCAAAAAGTGAATAATCATTTTGCTGCCTCTTTATTTTTATAACGTTAACTACTATAGCACCACAGCTACTGTATATTCCTTGTGCTGCTAAGAGGCTTTTAAGGCATGAGATCTTAAGTCTAAAATGCATGGTTCCCTATTGACTGTACTCATAGTTACCTAGTTTTTCCTCTGATTTACCTTTTCCTTAATCAACAAACCACTACACCCATAATACTGTACCATATATTAAACGCTTATGAAGAGACAAACAACCAAAAGCATTTAAAATACAGAAATATCTATTTTGAATAAAAAGGGTTATTAATAATCATTATCATTTGAATGTAAAGTTTATTTAATATTTAACCGTAGGCATTTAGGTGAGTTTACAGTAGGTAAAAATTGGATTTAAAAACACTGTAATGTTCTTTTAATGTTCCAGAGTATTATGAACAGAGATATACCATAAAACCAGGCTATGGCAACTGTCTCAAAGAAGATGAGGAAGAGGAGACACATGCCACTGGCTGAGTAGTAGTCAAACAACTTGAACACATACAGGCCACCCTGAAAGAGAACATGAACATGAAAGGAAACTCAAACATGAAAGAGATTTTGAGGACATGCAGGTAAGCAAAAATATACACTCCCTGGCCAAAAAAGTCACAGACTTTAAGATTTCATTCAATCACCTTTAGCTGTGATTACAGCATACAATATGGTGGCCAGTTCAATGTGTGCAAGGATTCCAGAACCACTCTTTTACTATTTGAATCCTGGAATACAGTCATGCATTCAGGGAAGAAACACTCCATTGATGGGATAACCTGGTCATTTGGCACATTCAGGTCATCAGCTGACACATTTATTTTTGCAACATAACGTTGCTGAGCCTAGACCTATCGATTTAAGCAACCACGGATAATAACACTGCCTCTAAATGCTTGTACAGTGACCTCTATACATGATGAGTTCGTCACTTCCGTTTTTACCCTGATGCTCCCATCACTCTGAAATAGGATCAGTCTAGACACATCAGAACACATGACCCTTTTCTATTGCTTCAAAGTCAATTCTTCATTCTTCCTAGCAAATTCAAGCCTTTCTTTTTTGATTATCATCACTAATAAGTGGTTTTCGTATGACCGGACAGCTGTTTAGTCCCAATCCTGTGAGTTCTCACCATATTGTTTAATATGGAAATGCTCTTTTTTACTGTTAAATTTTTTAACTACATTTTTTTCTACAAAATAGGTGGTTCAGCACTATCACTCCAGATTTTGATAATGTTTTGAGGAGTTCTTAACCCAGTTCCAGAATTTCAAAACATCTTAGTCGTTTTCTTTGCTTGATGTAGGCAAATAATTTGACCTATCTGAAATTATGACTTTTTTGACCAGGCAACATAACCACACACATATCCAAAATCTGTACATTTGTTATCTTTACCTGTGTGACGTTGGACAAGCCAATGATAAATGATATAATGCACACCGTGAGAATGAATATTTTTTTCCTCTTCCTTAGAATGGTGGGATATTCATCTACCAAAGCTGTGATGAAACCTTCCACAGTACAAAACTATGGAGAAATAATAGACCATTAATTTACTCCTTTGTGTGCACCCCATATGTCCTTATCCACTAAGATCTAAGGTTTTTTTTGGCAGTGTGTACTGCGCCTTTTTTTTTTTTGTCATCTAGTACTGTATATCTAAAAAAGCTTTTTGAATTAACAGAAACTTTACGCCATTAATATGTATTTTACCTGACTGTCTAATCCAAGCATGAGAAGCATGGAGAAGAAGAGAATGGCCCACAGAGAGGACATGGGAAGCTGAGACACAGCCTGAGGATATGCCAAAAATGCCAAACCTGGACCTGAATTTTTACAATTACACAGGCAAATCAAACTGAATTATTACAGTACAGATCCACATTAGTTGCTTCCACATAAAACTTTGAAGATTGTTATTGTGGCCCCTTTATTAAGTCTACTTAAAAAATGTCTATTTAACTTTAGTGTAATATTCACTGGCAAAGGAAAGGAAATTCCTCTTCATGCTCTCAGAACTACTTGCCTGTGGAAATACTCTTACATCCACTTTTAAACATACTGTACTGTAACTGTGATGCCTACTGTCTTTTTTATGATGCAACTTCAGAAAGTCTTTAAGTATCTCTAATCATCATTATTGATTTTTTCCCCCCAATCTTTGCTCGATGCAGGTCAATAATTTGACCTTTCTCAGTTTTGACCACTGTGTCATGGAGACCTTTTCTTTTGCCAGGCAATGTATGTAGCATTAACTCCCAGGCCTTTTTTTTTTTTTTTTACAACAGCTGCTATCTTGGTCTCGGTTCTTGGACTTATGGGTACACACACCCATAATTTCCCTTTCTAGGCCTGGGAATCCTTTTTATGGTATATACATTCATTAGACAAGGAACTAATAATTAATTAGAAGGTATATACAGTATCGTACCTGATGCAGCCAACTCCTGGATTGGTTTTTTGGTGATGTAGGACATGAATCCTACAACAGAGAAGATGACTAAGCCAGCAAACATGCTGGTGAAGGAGTTTATGCAGCACACAATGATGGCATCTCTGCAACATGGATAGGATTTCATAGACAAGCAAGTTAGTGATAATCTTATTGAAACCTAAATCACTTTGCAAAGCTTTTGTAATGAAAGAGTCCTACCTGTATACATTGTTATTGAAGGTATTGTAGCTGCCCAAAGCAATCAGAGAACCTAAACCCAGGCCATAAGAGAAAAAGATCTGGGTGGCAGCATCCAGCCACACCTACAAAATAGGGGGAGGAAATATTCACTCTCACTCATTCACTCATCGTCTATACCGCTTAATCCTGTATTCATGTCAGTCATGGCGTTTGGCCAACAGGAGCCTCGCTGTTGTCTTGACTCAACCAGACACTGTCAGATAGTAAACCAGTGCTCGGGGAATTGTCAATTTATTTCAGTTTTGTTTTCTTGGCTAACTTTCACATTTCTTTGAATGCATTTAAATATTGTAACTTTGTCTGCCACCATCTACAGTATGTAGTACTGTATATCTAATGCAGAGCAGACAAAGATGCATCACAGATAATTTGATGGCCGTTTCTTTGTTTACAAACAATCAATTTAATTTATTTTAAGATGGTACTGTATGTAACAAACAACTTGATCAAAGCATGGCTTTAAAGGCAGAGGTCTTTTTTTCAAAGTTGATGCATATATAATTACAATACAATAGGTCGTTATAATTAGCTTTACACACCTTGTTCAAGTGTTTCACCCAGAGTACAACGCATGTAATCAGGGCCAAATTCTATATATAAATGCATTCTGAAGTTCAGCTGAGATGCCTCTGAAGCTTTTGCAGTCCCAGTGAGCTAAATTGTGCTGATATCTTTCAAAAATATGCTGTATTTAGTACGAATTTATCTCTTCTGGTTAGCCGGGGGGAAAAAATCTGTTTCTACTAAATACACCATAACTTTAAAAGAATGCATTTTTTCATGGAATGAGGTTTGAATAATTTGACATTAATTACTTATATTGTATGTACTCTCTTTCCAGGTCACAAACATGGTCGATGCACAGAGCAGAAACTATTTATAGCGACTAAGACCTATGGCAAGGTGTTTTCAAGTCTGAAAAATCAGACTTGAAAAAACCTGAAATATTAATTTAACAGTGTGAAGGAAGCACACTAAAAAAAGAATTCCAACTTGCATAAACTTTACACAAAGTATGGCAGGTTTAGAAAGCTAATAAAAACACCTCAATGTCATTTTGGGGAAATACTTTCATGTTTTCTTACAGTACTGTAGGTGAGGATATGTAAATATATTCTAGGCAAAAATAAAAAACACATTTTGCTGAAAAAAATTGACAGACTGTCTAATATTTTAATATACAATCTATATTCGCTTCACTTTATATATTTAGATTTATAGGTTGAGCAACTATCTTCTCATACTACTAAATTGCTACTACTGTAGGTGTTAAAGTGTGTTTGTGAGTGTGATATTGGTTTATGACATAACTGTTTGCTTATTAATTCTTTTGTGATAATCTTCATAGAATACCTTTAGCATGAATTATATAGTTGTACATTATCTTCTATTCACATTTAATTCAATTATTTCACCTAATTATTTTCCCTTTTTGTACAAGCTGGAACATTGCACGGTCTTTGACGTTATGAGAACCATTACCCAAGTGAACAAGCACGCCTGGATGCAGGTGGACTCTACCTCAGATTTCTGGAGCTTGTTAAAATCTGGGGTGATGTAGAACAGAATGCCATCTTTAGCCCCTGGGAGAGTGATGCCTCGGAAAAACAGGATGAAGAGCATGAAGTATGGATAAGTAGCAGAGAAATAGACCACCTGTGGAAGGTGAAACACTAAAATTTGATGTTCCGCCAGATATGCTTTCATTGGGATTTATTTATTCAGTAGTGCAGAAACCTGGTTTACATTTTAAGTTAATGAAATTGTGCTTAATTGCCAACATTACGTGAACATTTTGGGCCACTAGAGAGTGCACATATGCCAACTGCATCAGAATTCAATTATCTTCTGGCAACAAGGATCAACTGAATGTCCTGATTGTGTTTTATTGTCTCTGAACAGTATTTATAAAGAGTGTTAAATTTCAACACTCATTTAAATGATTGTGAATGAGCAAAAAATAAGTCGTGAGAATCTAGACTAGAGATGCCAAAAGGACCAGTGTGTGTGTGTGTGTGGGTGGGTGGGTGGGTGGGTGGGTGGGTCTTGGTTCCAACCTGGCACAAGCCAGACCTGAGTTTATTAAAAACCAAGAACAACTAATTAAACAGGTGGAATCAGGTGTGGCTTCTGGTTGGTTGGAATGAAAATCGGCAAACACTCACTGGAGAAGATTTAACACTTAGGATCTAAACAGATTCTTTTGTGAATTCTGCATATAAAAACATATAGCCATATGTAAAGTAATAAGCATGCATTGTGCGTCAAACCTTTCCAGTCCATTCAACCCCTTTCCAGATGGAGAAATAGACAAGAACCCAGGCTAGAGCAAGAGTCCCAGCCAGCGGCCAACGCAGCTCACCCGGCTCCTCCAGGCCACTGGTCAGCTGGTGCATGTTCCTCCTATAAGGTCACACACAAGTTATATATATGCTAATCTGACTTAAAAAGCTGTGTAGGGACATAAATTATCCTGTTAGTGTTATTTATGTCTTACATGCTGATTTTTCTATTCACCAAAGATTCTCTTATACTGTATATACACAGCATAAGAAAAACATGTCAATGTTTGAAAAGTAGGCTTAATCTTACAAGCTTCAGTGCTCAGATTTTAACAGATCAACCCTGACATGACCATCTGTCAGCCAGAAGAGGTCACACTGGGGTGAGGTGAGGCTTCAGCAATTCACTTTGATGGTAAGTAAGATGGAGGAGAAATTGAGCACAATCATGGGTGCACATCTAAAGTGCTACAATCAAGTTCTCAAAAACTATAAACCTTACCTTGACATACTTACCTTGTGTGTATACAAAGATGTATATATATACAGTACATCTTACACTATGATGATTAGCAGGTGGATAGTTTATAATGTTATAATGTTACTCATAATGACCTGCTCAATGTTGTTCTGCTAATATTATTTGACTCTGATGCTATCCCTAGCTATCCTAAGCAATTTGTGCTTAAAAAGCTAACCAGGTTTCTACTTACTCCCAAAATTCAGTTACAGCACTGGTCAGGTTGGTGGTGTCAGTCAGGCTGTAGTTAGAAAAACACTGATCGGTGTTCCAGGGATTATCACAACTCTGCCAAGGTAACTCCTGTCAAGGTAGTAAAAGAGGGATGGTAAGGTGGAAGGATTGATGGATGGACAGATGACCAAATCTGGATAGCGAAATTAGTGTTTTTAAATTCCAGACTTGTTAACATGTTCAGTGTACGCTTTTCAGAGGTGGATTTTATTCTACCTAAACATTTAAAACAGTTTATTAAAGACCTGCTGATTATCTGAATGTTATTAGTTGGACCTTTACCAACATTTGTTGGAACTTGACCATATCACTCAGGTTTTACAATTTTACAAAAACAACATCAGATATCACAGACCTCTGCTCCAAA
>JAQQZT010000004.1:14751229-14761772 GCA_030068275.1 Clarias platycephalus | reverse complement strand
CTCATACACACTTGCACGTATGCACCCGAAACTCGGTACACATTTACGGTAGAGCTCATTGAGCCGAACAACTTTCGCGCTGCATGTCTTGGGCTCAACTCAACAGAAAGTCAGTTATTTTGGGTTGTTTGCAGAAACGCACCCGATAGATTTTGATATACTTCTTCTAGTGAATTTATACGATCACCACTCAAACCGGGCTGATGTGATCTAAAAACATTGAGGATGCAAAATTTTTGCATTGAGGATGCTGGATTTTTGAAATCTCAAACGAGTCAGCCATAACATTATATTCAGTGACACGTTTAGTGACATCACGTTCAGTGACATCACATTGAGTAAAATCATATTGTGATGCTATTTTTCCAGCATCTATTCTACACACATACACATCACAAATGTTAACACATGTACGCACACACACACACACACACACACACACACACACACTAACGCACTCAACATATTTATGGGCCAAACTGACATCAGCCCTATATAGTGTGTGACGTGTGCAGGTTGTGTGGTGCACCTGGGCGGCGATGGCTTTTTGTAGGTCTTAACCCACTCAAAGAGCACACAGATTGTGCAGTGCGTCCGGGTGGCAATGGCGCAGAGTGCTTTGGAACGTCATCGTTGCTTGCAACTATATTAGTATGAATAGCAGTTAAAATATAGCCAGTGATGCATGGCGTCCAATAGAGTGGACATGGGATTAATTGAAAATGTATCCATACACAAAATAAATATTTGGAAATTTTAATAATTATATTAATCCTTAGATGTTACTTGATGCTGGCATATTTTTTTTTATACAGAAGGGGTGTCCTGCTATAGAAGGATTTACAAGATATTCCTGGCATGGTCTGCATTTCTGACTTCTGGTGGCCATCTTGGATTTGGGTTAGAAAAAAATGCACTTACCGTGACTGACCAATAGGTGGCAGTGTATGGGCTGATGCACAAGCATCCACTGTGTTAGCCTATATTCAAATATAACAACAAAACCCCTGTATACACAAGAGAATAGCTTTTGAATAGCTGTCCACTGTAGTGACCACTATGCATGAAAGGGTTAATGAATAAATTATTAAATGCATTTAAGCAATTGCCAAATAAATGATGCAATCATGAAAGATTTAATGGGGGAAAAAGTGGTGATACATGAATAGACGGTTACTGAAGCAACGAAGAGGCAGAACATACTGATCTGAAGGAGCTGAACAGGTAGTAGAGGGCCCAGGAGATAATTACAATGTAGTAGATGTTGAGCCAAAAGGACAAAACTGCAGCAGCCAGACCTACACCTGAGTAAGAGAAGAAAAGAAGAATAAATAGAAGAAATAATAGGACAGGCATAGAGAGAGAGGGGGGGGGGGGGGGGATCGCATTTCAACACTTAATTTAAATATTACAATTTTAACAACAGTCCCTGAGACAAGATCAGATTCACAAAACATAAGCTTTTATGCCCTAATAAGAAAACTGGAGGAATGGATCTTTCCATAAGATGACACCAAAAAGAAACATTAAAATAAAGTAATTTAGTGTGTTAAAGGATGTTCAGCATAAGCATTTTGTGAATTAGACTATGTTCACATTACAAGCGACATTGCTCAGTTTAGATTTTTGGTCAAATATCATTTGCTGTATGTTGATGTAATGACAGTTCGCATTCATAATTAGAAATGACTTTTATCTGACTCTAATGTTGATGCGTACGTCTTATTAAATGGCATGCAGGTCAACATTGATACATTTTTGATCACGCCATCTGTGTTCGTGTAATAACGCATTCATTTTAAATAATGGATGTGATATTTTAGCAAAGAAATTACATTTTGCTGTGGAGAATGGCAAGTAGTTCGTTGACTGTATTTTTTGAGATCCAGAGGAGGGAAGCAAACCAGAAGCCTTGCTTTAGCTGTTGTTAGCTATGAAATCCTTTCACTGCCGATGCTGAATGACGTTAACAAGCGCTTATTGCATGCGCATGAATTCCTATCTGCCCATTCTCATTCATTCCCTATCTGATCTAAGACCACATTTAAAAGTGATTCTGATTTTATCTGAAAAGATCTAAAAATAAATAAATAAATAAAAAACAGATCTGTGTAATATTACAGTAAAAAAATCTGAATTCAATCACTTCAGGCTTCTAATGTAAACGTACCTTAAAAGTCCTGGAAAGGACAAAGAACCAGGAGCATCTGCTGGTTGAGGCCAGGCATTCTTAGACGTTTTAGTGCAAGATTAAAATAAATGTCCAGAGCTCACAGATCTTTACTGTGTTGCACAGTAGACAATGCAACAATCAATCAATCAATCAATCAATTATTAAATAATTATTAATTTCACTTTCCTACTTTGTAGGTTCCTTTTGTACAGTATATGTATTGCTAGAAGCTTATTGTTTCCATGCACTGCACCTTCTCTTGCCATTTTTGTGTCCATTTCTGATCATAACACTATTGACTTAAGTTACCAAACTGATTTTATCTTAGCAATCACATTACAACATGCCACCCTAGCCATATAGAAAACAGCAAAATTAAAGGAACCTAGATCCTTATTCAATCCCCTAGCAAAATGAACTTAACATCACTGTAACATTAGGTTACATCACTGATGATGTGTTCAGGTGCATCTGAAGATTTTTTTTAGAACTAAAATAAGATTACGACAGAAACATGCATACCGATAACACATAGTAGTGAGGACTTTTTTTTAAGGCAAAAAAAAAATTTCATTACTGTACTTCATGTAGGTAACTAGCAGATCAGCATTTAGAATGTTTTACCAATTTCTCCCATCTCTTCAGCATCAATTCTGTACCAACACTACCAATTAAATGTTTGGACACACCTTGTAATTCGATGGTCTTTTCAGATTTTTCTTTCTTTCTGGCTACATACTTAAATCTTTTAAACTACCAGTTATTGAACATCTGATTAAGAAACCAGACCCTGATCCATGTCAGTTTTCCACCTATGGGAAAACATCCCCTTTCTCTTAAAGATCCTAGTAAAGATTGTAGCACAGCAGTATCAGATAAATGATCTCCTCTTATCAGGGCTGTGTCTCATTGCTTGATTGACCTTAGTGCAGATTTGGACAAAATTTGTCATTTTCTTCTTCTTGATAGATTAGAAAATGATATAGGAGTTACAGGAAAGGCCCTCTCCTTGCTCAGGTCTTATTTGACTAATCTTTATCAATTTTAAAAGTTTCATGTTCCACAAGATTCAGTTTTAGACCAGTTACTATTTTCATTTTATCTGCTTTCTCTGAGATAAATATATTTCCCAAGTATGGTATTAGGTTATGCTGTTATGCTGTTCCAGCAAAGCCAGATGAGAGACATCAGCTTAATGAAGACTGAGGAATGTGTGAATCACATTAAACACTGGATAGATACTAACTTCATTCTCTATAATTTTGACAAGACAGAAGTATTGGTACAAAGTCCACATGCAGCTAGAACTAAGTTTCTGATCACATAGTAACTCAAAATAATCTTTCCAGGTTTCATCATCAGCAATAAAAGACCTCAGTGTGATCACTGACTGCAGTCTTTCATTTAAAGTTCATCTTGATAATATTACTAGAATAGTCTTCTTTCATTTCAGAAATATTGGCAAGAAGGTGTGATGCAGAGAAAATAGTTCATGCTCAATTCTTAGAAATTAAAGCAGATATTTATTCCCCATGCACTACCCTCTGGCATCTAATTGGCCCCAAATTTATTTTGCAACATACCCCAAATAGACAGCAAATGTCATTAAGAACTATCTTCAGTGCAGAGAAGAACAAGGAGTCCTGGACGTGATAGTTTAGCCTCAAAAGAGCCCTGATCTCATCGTTGTCGAGTCTGTCTGGGATTACATGAAGAGACGGAAGGATTTGAGGCAGCCTGCATCCACAGATCCAAGTCCTCCAAGATGTTTGGAACAACCTGCCTACCGAGTTCCATCCATAACTGTGCAAGTGTTGGCCAGAGCTGAGATGAGCCAGAGCAAACACTGATATAGTTTGGACTTCATTTGTGTTCATTTACTATCAGTTTTTTTTTTTTTTTTTTTTTGCTAAAAACAATAAATTACAGCGTTATTTCCCACACCATCATAAAGCTTTTGCACAGTACTATATTTCACACCTTCTAATTCTATGCTCCTTCCTGATTTTCATTTCTTTCTACATTGTAAATCAATTCTGATGGCATCTGCTACTTAGGATTTGTAAAGCTTTCATAATGGCTCTAATCTGAGGTGCTTTTAATTGGTGATTTTTAAAGCTGGCAACTTTAAATGAACTTCTCTATTGCCAAAAGTATTCACTCACCCATCCAAATAATTAAATTCAGGTGTTCCAATCACTTCCATGGTTACAGCTGTATAAAATCAAGCAGAACGTTTCTACACACATTTGTGAAAGAATGGTTCACTCTCAGGAGCTCAGCATGGTACCATGATAGGATGGCGTCTGTGCAATAAGTTCAGTCATGAAATTTCCTCGCTACAAAATATTCCAAAGTCAATTGTTAGTGGAATTATAAATAAGTAAGTGGAAGTAATTGGAAATGACAGCAACTCAACCACGAAGTGGTAGGCCATGTAAAATCACAGAGCATGATCAGCGGATGCTGGGACGCATAGTGCACGGAGTTAGCCAACTTTCTGCAATAGAGTCAATAGCTACAGACCTCCAAACTTCATTTTTGGCCTCCAGATAAGCTCAAGAACAATGCATAGAGAGCTTCCCGGAATGGGTTTCCATGCTGAGCATCTGCATCCAAGCCGATGTAATCAGCAAGTGCATTGCAAAGCACCAGATGCAGAGGTGTAAAACACATCGCCACTGGACTCTTGAGCAGTGAAGTTCCCAGGAGTGACTAATCACGCTTCTCTGTTAGGCTATACAATGGATGAGTCTGGGTTTGGCGGTTGCCAGGAGTTCTTTCTGACTGCACTGTGCCAAGTGTAAAGTTTGGTTGAGGGGGATTATGATGTGTGGTTGTTTTTCAGGAGATGGGCTTTGTCCTTTAGTTCCAGTGAAAAGAACTCTTAATGCTTCAGCACACCAAAACATTTTGGGCAATTTCATGGTCCCAACTTTGCCTCAACCCGATACAACACCGTTGGGATGAATTAGAGTGGAGACTGTGAGCCAGGCCTTCTCATCCAACAGCAGTTCTGACCTCACAAATGCGCTTCTCGAAGAATGGTCGAAAAAATTCCATAAACACACTCCTAAATCTTATGGAAAGCCTTCCCAGAAGAGTTGAAGCTGTTATTGCTGAAAAGGGTGGGTCAACATCATATGAAACCTTATGGATTAAAAATTAGATGTTACTAAAGTTCTCATGTGAATATACCATTATTTCCTTCATTGTGAAAAAACAAAAAGAAAATTCTGACACTTCATTTCACGTGCGTGTGTGCTTGTGCCTCTGCCTATCGTCAAGTGTGATAGCCAACTGAAATAGTGGTTCAATCATCATATTTTAAACTTAAGGTCCTATTCAGTTCAGTGGAGAGAGAAATATAACAGAAATGGTGGTAAATCTTCCCAAATTACATTAATCTGATTATTTTGGCTACTGCAGATGCACGTTTCTTCAGAGCAAACAGACCATCCAGCAATAGTAACAAGATGTTTCATTCATCTTATTGGAGGGCAGGAACTGTCTAACACAATGAGCATGTGTGTTTCTTTACATCTGTACATTTCATACCTTTCATCATGGGTATGAGTTTCCAGACGCCTAGTCCTCCCACTGATGTGTACTGTCCTAGTGCAGTCTCCAGCAGAAATAGAGGAATCCCAGCAAACACCAGTGTAGTAAAGTAAGGAATAAGAAATGCCCCTGGAACAAACAAACAATTATATTGATTTTACATTTTCTCATGTTCCATATGAATATGTTTATCTGTAACTGCAGACACTTTAATAAGGGATAACAATTCCTTGAGGATAATCACTGAAGATCTATTCTCCGGAATCTGCAGGGGAGAGTGAATTGTGATATGCATGGCTTCCTACCATTTACTGCGAGCTTCTATCTCTGTTCAGCTATTTATTCAAATGGTGAGTCACAAATTTGCAGCTCAAAAGAAATCAATGAGTGAGTGCAGTTATTTAGAGGACATGTCAGCAGGCAAATGGCATCAAGCCTAATGAAGTAGGGAATCGTAGGACACTGACATTAGCTCAGCTATTAATAAGCCATTTCCTCACCTGAATATCCAACCATTTAAAATGACAACCTGGATACATAAATTTAGCTTCTGAGCAGAAACCAAAATTACAGTTTTGTCTTTATACTGCTTTAAATTCTTTGGTAGTGGACATGCTGAGTTTGTGTAACATTGGTCATTAACAAAGGCCCTGGGTACAAGCTTAGCTGGTATGAATGGTACTTAAGCTGGAATATAACTTGCAGTTAGTATGTACTGTATAAGGTGAATTATTTTTTGAATTTTTGTGATACCAAAAACAACAGCATCACAAATAGTCTTAAAAAATACTTAGACTGGAATAAAGGAGAGATACTGGGGCACTCGTGTGAGGTGATTACACACTGCAAAGTCCCCTAGATTTGTGTTGATATTTTTCAGTCCATTTCACTGATACATCTGTAACACATTAAAAGCTGAATGTGGATGAGGAAGATTATCTGTCATCCTTTTTTGCCCGAAAATAAAAATTCTATCTATCGGAGATGCACCAAGGACACAATGTGCAATCAAAGTAAAAAAAAAAAAAACACAAAAGCACAGATAACAGAACCATAAGTTTAGTGTTTTTAAAGTTTCAACAAACAGGTTACAACTTTCTGTATCTTTTTGTTGTTGTTGTTGTTTCTTACCGCCTCCATTTTTCCCACAAAGATATGGGAATCTCCAGACATTTCCCAGGCCAATGGCATATCCTATGCAGGATAGTAGGAAATCAAACTTGCCCTTCCAGGTACCTCGCTCAGGAAGGGTCTTCATGCTTTCATCCAGAGGAGAAGTCAGACTGTGATTAATCTCCTCAAATGGTATAGCCTGCTTGAGTTCTGATGGTGAGTTGAGCTGCACAGAGCTGTCCCCTGTCTTTCCCATGACAGGGTCACGGATGTTCCACAATCCACCTAAGGACTGGACTTATGTGTTAAACAATTTTTATTGTAGTTATAACACTGGTCTGTACTTACTAAATGTCCAAAATGTAATTGGATTGTTCCACAATTTATTGGACACCCTAACAGATCATGCAACTATAAACAGAAACATGGAAGACATTTATTCTGGTTCTTTTGTTAATTTTAATGACTAAGTTTATGTTCAGTACATAACCAAAAGTAACTTAATCACTTAAGATTCATAATTTCCAATAAATAATAGTTAAAATTTAAGTTACTATCACATAAAAATCCCCATTATCAGTCTAGAACTGTCTTTGACATCAGTATTGTCTTTATTTAAAGGTCCAAGCTGCTTTGCTTCACAACACTGAGGTTTTCCCTAAAAAAACTTAAAGGGGTAGATTCTATAAGCATTGTTTTAACATACTGTACAGATGTTTATACTATGTTTAAGCAGTAAATTGTGTCAGAATCAGTAAGGTCAGAATCATAAAGTACTGGACAGGATGAAAGAAGTAAAAGTTACTGTACCTGTGATCTGTGAAGATGTCTCTGCTGAATAAAAGAGCAACAAGACAATGGAGGACTCCTAAATAAAACCTAGTATCCAGTTTCTTATTACGGAGTCAACAGATACGTCCCAGCATTTCAGTCGAAGCAAATTTCCCCCTCTCTCACATCAGTTTCAGGAGCCTCTGTAGCCTGGCAAACCAGTGGTTGGTATTGACCTACTGATAATAAGCTTCGACTTGTTCTGTGATATGTATATTGCTTCTCCACAGAGCCCAGGGCTATCACAGAGGAGTCGATCCCCTAATTCGAGATTCGAGGAAACAAAGAGTGTGTATGGGTGTTTCATGTAGAAAATTGTATCAGGACATACTTGTATGTGGGTAAGCTCCCACCAGCCTAGTTACCATTGGATAAATCCTTAGAAGAAGACTATATTTGAAGGAATAAAAGATATATTGGAATTTTTATTACTGTATTCAAATCCCCATTATCAGTGATGGTGAATATCCAATACTTTATTCAGTACAGCAGTCTAGAACTGTCATTGGCATCAGTATTTTTTTTTCTTTCATTTAAAGGCCCTAGCTGCTTTAGTCTAAAACACTGCAATGTTTTCCCTAAAAAGAAATTAAGGGGATGCCTTTACTTTTTTTTTCCGAGTTGCTGATTGCATGAGGCCAGTTACACATTAAATATATTTTATTAAATAAGATCAGGGATTTAACTAGGTTACAACTATGCCATTATAATATTGAAAAAGTTTTAATATAAACAGCCACTTATATGAATTATCATATGTCAACTTCAGCTTAACAACCACCATTTATCGTCCTGTGGAGTTTTTAAGTGATGCAGCGGCCTTGTGATGTGAAAGATGTGTAGGAAGCATTCTTTAGACCTACTCGCATAAAGATTCATGGTACAACCAGATAATTGTACCAAAAATAAAAAGGATAAAATTAATTGAAGAATTAATTAATTCATTCATTCATTCATTCATTTATTCAAAGACTGCACTACCTGCCATGTCGGAGGGTTTTCGAACATGAACGACCTGTTTAAGCTAAACAAGTTGGGACTTTGTCTAGGCCACTGGAAAACCTTTGCAAAGCAGCT
This sequence comes from Clarias platycephalus, assembly GCA_030068275.1. Taxonomy (NCBI): domain Eukaryota; kingdom Metazoa; phylum Chordata; class Actinopteri; order Siluriformes; family Clariidae; genus Clarias; species Clarias platycephalus. Next base: position 14,753,017 of record JAQQZT010000004.1, on the reverse strand, counting down.
CCATACCATCATACTACCACCATGTTTTACTGTTGATATGATGTTTTTTTTTTGTGAAATGTTTTGTTATAAGTCCAACTTTTGTCTCATCAGTCTATTGAATATTTGCCCAAAAGTCTTCAAGCTGATCAAAAAATTTTGGCAAATGTGAAATGAGCCTTTTTATTCTTTTGGTCAGAAGTGGCTTTCACCTTGGAACTCTCCCATGAATGGGATTTCTGTCCATATGGCTGTGGATAATGGCACTTACTGCTGTTAGCTGGAGTCCCAAAGCAATAGGCTCTGTAACCCTTTTCAAATTGGTACATGTCAATTACTTTGTTTCTCATTTGATCTTGAATTTCTTTAGATCATTTTTTTTTTTTTTTAGATCTGTTAGCATGCTTTACGTTGTCAGACAGGTTTTATTTAAATTATTCCTTGATGCAACAGGCCTAGAAGTAATCAGAACTGGGTGTGGCAAGTGAAATTTAACTCAGCTTTCCAAAACTCACAGTTTATTCATGATTTAGCAATTTAGGAAGGGGGCCATTACTTTTTCACATAGGACCAGGTAGATTTGGACAGTTTTTTCCCTTAATAAATAAATTCATCATTTAAAAAACTGCATTTTGTATTTCCTCATGGTATCGTTCTGTACTATTAAACTTTGTTTAATTATCACAATCACCTAAGTGTGACAAATATACAGAAAAACATAAATTCAGAAAGGGGCAAATACTTTTTCACTGCACTGAAGATTTTTTTTTTTTTTTTAAGTTTAGTTTAGTTTGTTTTTTTTTGCCTTTTTATATTTCAAATTGTAACATTTCTGTACTTGTATCTCTCTCTCTTAATGGTTAAGATAGTTGATAGATCTTGTCTCTGTTGAGACGCAATCAGCTTTTCGATTTGATGGATGTTAAGTACTTCACTGTTAACATTATTATTTGTTACCCAGTATACAGTATAACAGAGGAATCACCTGTTTTTCTTTTACTCATTTAAAATAATACTGTAGTATTTTGTCCAGCCTTTATTTACAGTATATTTGATGAAATCAAATATCTCTAATGAACAGATTGTTTTGGACAAATGGTCAGCAGTGGTTGAGATGCCAACATATGAGCTCACTGCTTGAGGCAGTGGAAGCACTGAGAGAGCTGAAGAAACAGTATCAGTAGCATATGTCACTCATCGTGGACTGCCTGGGAAGCTCAGTCTCTAGGCTAAGAGCTCGCTCCGTCTGCATGTACTCGCCTGCCTGCCTGCCAAATAAACCATCTCTCCTACAGGCCTGGTATCTCATCTCTCTTTCTCTCTCTCTCTCTCTCTCTCTCCCGGTCTCTCCCAGTCTGTCTGTCTGTCTTTCTGTTTGTCTTTGCTTCTTTCTGTTGCTCTCTGTGAATATGTGCCTTGGTTTGCTGCAAATCACTACTATCCTGGAACTGGCTGTGTATTCTCTAGGGGTGTGTGTGTGCTTTGCTTCTCTAGTGGGTGGGGACATTTTCACCATCGCTGTTCCACTAAGGGTCATCTTGTCACCTCTTCTGAAGGTGCAAGAACCTTTTCAATCATTCAGGAATTGATCGAACCCAGTTTCTGGGTGGGACATGTACAGTAGTGATGGTCTTGGAAAAAATGACATCATCCATGGAGTGGCTGAGGTAGCTACTCACTGATGCCATGTACTCCTCCAAATTCAAATTCAAATTCAAATTTTATTTGTCACATACAGTCATACACAGTACGAAATGCAGTGAAATGCTTAGTACGACCGCCAGTGACCTTAGAAATGTAAAATAAAGA
>JAQQZT010000004.1:14719111-14751129 GCA_030068275.1 Clarias platycephalus | reverse complement strand
CTTGACTGTGGTGTAACAATGATCTAGTGTCCTTTCACCCCTGGTGGGGCAGGTGATGTGCTGATAAAAGTTCGGCGCTGCGCGTTTGAGGTTGGCACTGTTGGTTGAGTTACGATTACTTGCAGGTTCTGTGAACTTTTGCCAGTCAGTGTGCTCAACACAGTCCTGAGATGTTTTACACGTGCAAATATGGCTCCACCTGACCAGGCTTTCACCTACCTATTGCTGCAATGTGCCTTCAAGAGCAGAAGAACATCACTGGAAGGCGATGAGAGATCAGAAAAGCCTTCAACGAGCTCTACCCCAAAAATGACAATATCATTCGACATCTTGTGTATCATTTGAGAACAATCCAAAACATTGCTGCCATTGTTAGTGTGTCATACAGAACAGTCAAGGCAATCCTCACATGGGATTTGAACATTCGCCATATTGTTGCCAAGTTTTTCCCTAGGCTGCTCACCCAGGACCAGAAAGAACATCATATCGATGTCTGCCAAGAACTCCTTCAGTATGCTGTGGTTGACCCATCCTTCATGTCGAGGATCACAGGGGTTGAAACATGGGTGTATGGGTATGACACTGAGATGTGTTCTGAGTAGCTACATTGAGGCTTCAGCAGGTATGTGCAAGGAATTTTGTGTAAACAAGATCACTGTGTTAGCCCCTATTTTTGCAAAGCACTCATGGTATGCATGTATGAAATCATATGATAAGAGTTTTATTATAAAATATATTTTTGTCTATGCAGAGTTTCTGGCCATGTTCCTGTGTGTAAATCATTCACAGGATCCTGGTTGGCCTAGAGCCCATGCCAGTAGACTTAAAGCCAGACATAAGTGATCCTTACCAGAATGAAGCAGGGGCTGAAAGTGAGTAAGAGTGAGCGAGCATTTGGATTGGTTTTTAATCTAAGCTATTATATAATAGATTGTTGTCTTTGACTATGTGTTTTTTTTTTTTTTTTAGATTATTATGGACAAAATTTATAATATCAAATAATGATTTGAGCATATCCAAAGGATTCTCAGGAAATAACTTACTGAATCTGCATAAATTAAAATGTAACATATGTGTCCCATTAATGACCAACCCATTAAGGAATCCCATCCCCAAGGACCCAAGTCATCCTGAGCAGAGACTTTTCTTACCTCTTCCCTCAGGCCAGAGATACATAAGTATTAATTACCTTTTTTTCCCCTAAATAGCTGACAGAGGTTTACTGTGCAATCATGGACTAGCAACTGTATCTGACTGTTGATACAGATCTTAGAACATTCATTGTGGAATTTGTTCAATCACCTGCACAATAACAATCACTGAACAATCATTTGCAGACTTCCATAGCAATCCCTAAATTAATTTGTCCCAGAGCTAAATGTAAAAGTTGTCCCAGTTTTCACTGGGTTCCAAGCACTGTAGCAATTCTAGCAGCATGCCCAACTATTGATTAGCAATTTAACAACCTTGAATGTCAGGCATCCTAACAATAGAACTGCACAATATTACTTGACATGTTAATATAGTAACTTGAGTAATGCTGCAAATAAAAGCAAGGCCTAATATTGCTTAAAAAATTAATAAAAAGATATAAAAAATTAAATATGATGTCTACACAAACCCACAGCATATTCATCACATTGATTGCAAATCACAGGAAGTTTGCATTGACACAATCGTTATGCAACAGACACAGACTTGCAGCTGTCACTGCTGATTTTTGTCACTCTGTGCATGGTGTCCTCTAATCGATAGATCGTAATTACTCCCCTTTATGCAGGAGGTTTTCACACAAGGGCATGAAAGGAAATTAAAGCCATAAAATAAATCATGACTTATAAAAATAAATAATTGACCTTGTGGGGATGGAACAAAAGTGTACAACAAAATCGACACTGATCAGACATACCATTAAAACCACTGAAAGGTGAAGTGGTAATCCTGTTACAATGACACGTTGGCAGCAAGTGAACAGTCCGTTCTTTAAATGAATGTGCTGGAAGCAGGAACAATGGGCAAGAGTAATGGTCTGTAGGACTTTAGTCTAGGACAAATTATGAAGGGTGGATTACTGGGTCAGATAATTTTGAAAAACTACAGGTCTTGTGGAGTGTTTCTGTTATGCAGATGCAGGAAAGGAAGAAAAGTGAAGCAGCAACATGGTCATGGGTGCCCAAGGATCAATTATGCACATTAGGAGCAAAGATGATTCTGGCTGGTTAAATCCCTCGGAAAAGCTAATTGATGGAAAAGGTTTATGCTGTAACGATGCGGGTCGCACGAGGGGTAGAGCCGCGTATAAACTGTTCAGAACGGCCAGATCCGCATTGTAGGCCCGTACCAAGCCGGTTACCACCTCGCACCTTATTCTCCCCCATACACCCACCCATGGTGACCACTAAAATAAATCCTCCGTAAGGGCGAAGACCGCGAGAGGATATAGATCTTTGTTGGCCCATGTTGGATCATGAGTTGACCTCCATGTAGGCCCACCTCAAAAATTGCAAGATTTCTCCATCATATGAAACAGTTACAGTATTAAACTGGAAGGGAAAGCAATGCTGATCAATTGCAGGGCCCCATTCAAACATAAATACATAAATTAATTTTTATAGCTATTACACTATATGGCAAAATGCGTATAGACATATGGCCGTCCGAGCCATTCCAAATCTATGGACATTAATATAGAGTTGGTGCCCAGTTTGCTGCTATAACAACCTTCCCACTCGTCTTGGAAGGATTTCAACAAGATTTCAGATTGTAGCTGTGGGGATTTACTCATTTATCATGGAATGCAATTGGTACTCTAATTCATTAAGCGGATCAAGTGGGTTTGAGTGGGTACTATGCAGGTTGTTCGAGTTCTTCATCATGAATCTTGTCAAACCATGGATTGCGCTTTGTGCATAAGGACATTTTCATGCTGGAAAAGATTTGGGCTAGCCCCTTTTAGTTTTAATAAAAGGAGATTGTCATGCTACATCATTAAAAGCCATTCTAGACAACTACATGCTTCCAACTTTCCAAAATCTGGAGTTTGGTCCTGAGATCCAGTTACTGTGTGTGTTCCCCTTGTGTCCACATGGGCTTTCCTCCCATTTCCCGGAAGCAAGTTGGTAAGGGGATAAACTCTTTTTACCCTACCCATATTGGTGAGTTTGTGCATGGGTGGGTGCCCAGGAAAGGAATGACCTTTCACATGGAGTGCATCCAGGTGTATGTTGCATACAGTGTTTTTAGGATAGAAGGCACAAAATTTTGGAAAAGAATTGAAAAACTATTTAATCCATTTTATCTTTTACATAATGTTAAATAGTATGCTATTTAATGTTAATGTAAGCTGTTCCCCTATCAACATGCAGGTCTGATATCCCAAGGATAATAAACTTACAGCAAAACTTTTTCCCCCATTTACCTTCAGGCTTCCTGCCTTTGGCATCCATATGCCTATGCAGTTTTTGCTTTATTTAATCACCGTATGGTTTATTGCAGTGCACTGCATTACGCCACCGACTGGCATATATACAGTAGACAGCAAGCTAATATTGTGGAATTTCATCCATTAATACAAGGACAAGGAACATAAATGTCTTCCTTAATGAGTCCATCTATACTGAGGGAGAGAGAGAGGGTGAAAGAGGGTGAGAGAAAGAACGTATGGTCAGTCTATTGATGCAGAACTTACCTGAAGTTGCCCTTCAACTATTCTGCCAGTTCAGCAAATGTCCCTCTAAAGGTACTCTGAGTAGAATAACAATTTCTGCCAAAGGCAAAGCCTAATGCAGAAAAACACCTTATAAAGTGAGGAATGTACAGACTGCACACTCTGGTATGTTTGCTACACTAGCAGAATCTATTGAAGTTAGTTTACATGAACTTTAGAGGGCAAATACACTCAGTGTTCTGATCTGAAGAAAAAACAACCACTTAATATCCTTCAGTGTAATTATATGTTTATGGATTTCTTGACATTTCCTTTCAAATAAGGAAAATGATTGAAACGTCTAGGATGTTATGAAAGTAAATACAGTAAGATGCTCTGGCAAACAGTTTGGCACCTCCGGAGAGAAAGATAAGACCATGCACAAACTCTGCTCAACCAGGTTGTTTTTGACATCTACTGGGGTATTATACTCATATCACAGTACAGTATATCATATTTAGTCTAGTATGTGAGGTAAAAGTTCCATCCCTTTTATTGGCAGATGCACCACCCAAATTGGTCCTTTAACATGCATTCAATGTTTCACTGCTCAGTAAGATGAACTAGGGTAAAAAATAAGCACCTCTGAATCTAAGGCCTTGGTTTTCTCCTGAAAATATGTGAGAAAATATGTGCTCCCTTCAGGTGAGGAAGGATCTCAAGGATCTTGTCTGATGATCTATAAACTGTGACTGGACATAGAGAAATATGGGCTATCAATCTGTCCATCAACAGAAAAAAAAAATGAATGAACTTACAGTATGATAAAGATTGTACAGTATACTGCCCAGCCGGGGAAAAAGTCGGCAACAGTATTTAACTAAGCAAATACGTAAGAGCATTCCAATGGATAATCACTGCAGTGATTAATATGGTTCATCTGGCAACAAGGTTGTAGTGAGTAGTTTCGGATTTTTCATTTCAACAGCTACTATATGGCATATACTGTGGTCATGTCAAATATGTTACTTTAAGAATACATTTCAGAAGGGTCAAATTATTGGCTTGCATCGAAAAAAGAAAACAATTAAGGAGATACTGAAACTACTAAAAATGTGTTAAGAACTGTAAAACCCATTAATAAAACCTATAAGGATAGTGGTGAACCATCATCTTTAAGGAAGAGACGTGGTCAGGAAAACAGTTCTGCATGAGCGTGGTGGGAGATCAATAGTGGGAGCGTTGTGTGAATACTTGTGTGAAAAATTTTCATACTCACAATGCGAAAAGAACTCAAAGTCCTTGGGCTTGTCCTCCGAGTGGCATAAAGTGCTCACCCTATCATCCCGAGATAGCGAGTTCGATTCCCGGGTGATGCTGTAATCTCTCACAGCCGGAGGTCAAGAGAGAGCTGATTGGCCGAGCTCTCTCAGAGGGAAGGGATGAGAGGTACTTAATGCTCCCACATTAATCACGGCTCTACAGCCAATCAGGGGCGTCTGTGAGCGGATAGCACTTTCCTCCGAGTGCGTTACGCTGGTCGGCTGGCGTCACGTGGTTCAGAGGAAACACATGATAGTCTTCAGCCCTCCTGACTGAGTGGCAGTAGTAGCCTTAATGTTGGAGCCCCCTAGTGATGGGGAGGAATATCTTCACTAGGGGTGATGATATCCCCCTGTTGGCACAGGCATATTCCAAGATGACAATTCCAGGATTCATCGAGCTCAAATTGTAAAAAAGTGGTTTAGAGAGGATAAGACATAATTTTCACATATGGATTGGCCAAAACCGACCTAAACTTGTGCATGAGTGCTACTGCTGAGTCAGCTGAGAGCTAGATTTATCAGCAATATCATGAAAGAGTGAAAGGCTTTTATTGTCATTTTAAATGTAAACAGTAGTACAGTACACATTGAAACAATACAATTCTCCTGGACAATGGTGCTACATAAAACAACATACAGTAGAATAAGTCTAACATTTGATTATGTTTTATTACTTGTTTAACAATTATCAAAATTACAATAGACAGAAAATGGATCAAGAAACAGAGAAATCCACAGTCATGAATCACACAGTCTTTAGGGCTTATTTCCTATATGTAAAAAAGGAAAGGTGACAAATTAGGCAGGCTCACAAACCCAGCAACAACTGGTTATATTTCTGTGAGTTTTAAAATGAGAACTATGGGAAAGCTTATGTACTGTAGGATATTTTAAATTTTTTAATCTGGCTGTGCTCTTATAAAAAATAATAGTCTTAGAGGTGGTGATAATCATGGTCAATAAAAGAATAATAATAATAATAATAATAATAATAATAATAATGTATTGTTGTGATTCAATTAGAGTACATTTATTTTGGACAAGTTTTTTATTGTCTGTTAAAGGGTTAAAGACTGCCCTCTCCTGGAGTACATGACATCTAGGATACCCAAGGCGGATGACTTTTAAAAAACTAAATTTTTTTTTTTTTTAAAGGTAAAATAAACATCTGCATTAACTAGAGAATATGAGCTACCTAATTAATATGTATGCAGTGGTTAATCAAAAATAGCTGATGTGATTCTGATTAAGTATCAGCAAGACTTTTTTTTTTTTACAAAAAATCTTTGGACCAAAGACCTAAAATAGAACCTATGGACCAACTAAAAGATATAATAATAATAATAATAATAATAATAATAATAATTATTATTATTATTATTATTATTATTATTATCATCATGAAACCCATGCTCTAATAATATACAGTATGTGTACTGTACTTTGTTAGTATTTGTGAGCTTTCTTTTTTTTTAAAGAAATGCCTCAGCTTTTTAATTAGTCTTACCTTCTACCTTTTTAATTAGAGATATGAAACTAAAAAATGTGTCCTTACACTTAAGTTATTTATTTTTGTCAAACAGAATAACTTGTTTAGTTACCAAATTGGGTTTGTTAATATAGTTTAATAAACAGTTCATATTTTGAACATGCTGGTTTGAATGAATGCTATGCAAATTAAGAGGTTATAGACATGTTGTACATGTTGTACAAGTCACGTTAAAGGTAAAGTTCAGTCATTCATTCTTCTTCAGTAACCACTTTATTCTCATTGGGGTCATGATGGATTTGTTGCCAACCCCATAAACAATGGGCACAAAATGTGAGAATTCACCATATACACATTCATACTCTGGAAATTTAAGGCAACCTACAGACACATCTTTGGACAGTGGACGAGATTAAAGAACCCAGAAGAAACCCATAAAAATAACGAGAGAACATACAAAATACCACACAGTTTCAAATGTAAAAACACAGAGAGAGAGAGAGAAGAAATTCCCAACACAATAGTTTTGGAAATAACTGGAAAAGGCCAGTTGTTTGACCTTTAAACAAAATATAAATTCACAATACTGTAATTAGAATTGTACATGTAATTCTGTACAGCAGTGCTGCTTAGATGTAGAAACTTTAAATATAAATGAAATAATAGAGCTAGCAATAAAAAGTTTTAGACAGCCCTTACTAATTCTGGTTAAATACAAATACAAATTCATAATTCTTTAATTATGGCATATTGGTCTACAAAACCATACATGACTCAACACTCAATGTTGGCTCAGTCATAATTTATATTGATTATATGATTTTATACTGATGATTCCCGTGAGATAAAATATGACAGCAGGGTAACGGTATTATACTAGATCAGCAGTGCTAGCAGTGGAAATAGTAGATCCACTTTAAATCATTCTTTACCCCAAAAATACATTTATTAAATGAGCTTATATTGTTTCTAAAAAGAAATGGGGAAATAACCAGAATCTTATACAATAGTTTATTTCATTTGTGAATTATAGCTGAGGTTTCATTGCATTTGAGGTTTCATTATCTGGAAAGAGGTTTCTGTATCCATCCAGAAAGTCTGAGGTCAAAGACTCACTGCTGATATGTCACCTCACATGTTAGTGGTGTCCTCTTTCAGAGCTTTTTCTTCAACACTTTTGTCTTCCTCTGTGTGAGAAAGCTTCTGTTCCTTAATGATGACACGCTGACACAGCGTTAGCCGAGGCTTGTTTGGGTTGCGTAGTTGCAGGTCAGCAGAGGGTACAATCAGGTCACGACCCTGGCAAGAATTCGGGGGATGGAAGAGACATTTGAAAAGTGATTATGCAGGAGGAAGTGAACACTTTAACTCATGTGAGAAAAGAATAAAAGACTTTTCACCCAGGGTGAGCTGTTCACACTAATAGAGTGCTGTGATATAATGTTTTATAATCTTCTTAAGTGTTTTATATTACAGAGAATATCCAACAACTATAATAAATGAAAGCTTTTTATTAGTTTATTTTTTATTAGTTTATGTGGTGTGTCTAGCATATAAAATCCCTGTAAAAGGTTTTTATATAAATTACAATAGAAATGATTACTTTGATGCATTGAAAGTGCATTAATATAAACCTGTGTTTAGAATTACTGCTAGCACTACTGTCAGAGCTGCTGTCCAAGAAAATCAATCTTTTTTTCTCTGTTAAAACTAAACACATGATATTTGTGGCGGTCCCATTGCCCTGGCTAACCTAACGTTAAGAACAAGCATTTGGTTTAGGATTAGCATTTTGGGTGCATGTTTTACCTACAGTACAAAGGTTCTACAAGTCTGTCCATATTGTCAGTCTCACACATAATACCTACATACAGTACACAGTATATAACAAAATTTGCAACAGAAATGTTCTTCTTACCTTAACAAATGCAGTACAAATACATGGAGATAGCATTTGTTAGCATCACAAATACTAATACAGTTTAAAGCAACCGGGTTTCAGATGGTCTAATCACGATAAACCTATAAAGAAATATTTTTTGCATTATGTAATTTATGTGATTTACCCTTTTGAGAGCGACCAGAATGAAGATAGGGATGCAGATCATTGGTGCGAGAGTGAGCAGGGCAGCAACTGTGGAACCCCAGCTGGGTACAAAGTCTTTTGAAGCACTGAGTGGTGGACTGACGATCAGATCATACAAAAGAGTGGCCTGAATACCATTGGAGAGAAACAGGTGGAATGTCAGATAGTTATTATTATTAATAATAATAATAATAATAATAATAATAATAATAATAATAATAAAAACAGCCTGACACCAAAAAGCTTTAGACATAATCTCACCATCTAAGGTGTAACAAGTTACTTGCATATGACAGAAGAAATAGTCGGAAATTTTAGTGAGTCTAATTGGAAAAAAAAGCTTCACTTTCATAAGAAGTATAAAGATTAGTCTTTGAAGAAATGGAAAAAGGTCATATAATCTGATGAGTCATGAGTGAATCTATTCCAGAGCGATGGGTGTGTCAGTGTAAGAAAGGAAGAACATGAAGCGATGCACCCGATGCACTGTACAGCCTCTGGAGGCAGTGTTATGCTTCAGTTGGTCAGGTCTAGGATCAGAAATGTTATATGGCAATAAAATGAGATCCGGTGATGACCTGAATGTACTGAATGACTGGGGTATCACATCAATGAATATTTTCTTTCCTGACGGCACAGGCATATTCCAGGACTCAGATTGTGAAAGGTTGCATAGGGAATCTTTTTCACACTTAAGCTGGACACCACATTGGGCAGTTTAATCAAAGGTACTAAAAGACCACTTAACCACTGAGCTACCCCTCTGAAGTAGTGAGAGAAAAGAGAAGAGAAATGTGTTAAACTTACTGCACAGATGAACGGGGTGATGAAGAGCCAGCAATACTTCAGCACAGGCATGGGGGGATATCCGATCATGTCTTCGATGTTATCAAAAAAACGGTCCGCACCTGTAGCATTGTAGTTAGAGCATTTTCTCATTTCAGTCAATCTTTGCTTTTGTTTATCAGGATTTTGATACACAGCGTCTATAAAAGGTTTTACTGCACATAGTTAGTTATTTGCATACATTGTAGAGAAGGAATATTATTTCATTCATCATTAAGCAGAAGCACAATTATTCACTGGAAGAAAAAGACAATTACAAGCTTGAAATTAGATCAAATGTCTAATTGGTTTAAAGTTTTTCCTCTATATGTATATATAAATAATAATAGATGGGATAACACATTCAAGATATTTCCACTTGATAGAATTTTTGCATTGTTGGCTCTGATATTATTTCACTCAATTTGCTTATATATCTATGTCTGATTGCAAAATGCATTTAATGTCATTGTGTAAGAAATAATTGTACTCTATACCCAAAACCACAAAACATCTTATTAAAAATTATTAGGCCATGAATTTAAAGTCGATCTAATAATCCTGTAACTGCTGTATAGGCCCCTCTAAAACTGCCAGCCATCATAGACTGTAATAAAAAAAAAGGCTGTTAGCGCAGTGGGTTTCATATATTCCTTAATAATTTAATCACTAATAAGGCAAAATACAAATGTACCAAATACCCCCCAAAATACCTCTTTTACTATGACATCCACATTTATGTGTACAATAAAGTTATATTTCTCAGCATTGTGAATATGTCCCAAATCACATATTAGGAATTATGTGGCTTTGACATGCAGCCTTCAGTGTGTATTGGCATGCTACCGGCAGGTGTGAACACACAACACACTTCCTAGAAAGCAAAGAATAACTTTGTTTAAAGGTTTTATTTAATATCAGAAGAATGAATGGTGATTCTTACATATCAGAGTTGTTAAGCCAAACTGTAACTGTTTAGTCAAAAAGTCTTTAGAAGAAGTTGAAAGTGACAGAAAAAGAGACATGAGATTTTCTGAGATCAAAGGAATATTTTTTCAGAATTTAAGTAATCTCTTGATAACAGGGCAAACATTTTACCACTGAAGAACTTGTAAACATACAAATGAACACTGAAGCAAACTTGTTTTGCTGGCCCAGACAAGCCAAAGTGGCAGCCATCCAAACTTATGGGGATAGTCCAAAACAACCTAACGTACAGTATCTTGCAAATTTTTTATGGACTCTTATGGCATTGTATTTTTGCTTGCCCCCAGTGGTCCCAGGATAGGCTGCAAATTAACTCTGACTAGGATAAAATGCTTACTAAAGATAAATAAATGACCTAAGGAAGAAACATAAGTTAGGCTTATTTGTTATCTTTTAAGTGTTGACCAAAGAGCCGCACAGTAGCATCAAGATTTTAAGGGGATTGAAACCTCAATTTTAATAAACAATATAAAATCATTAATTAATAGATATTCTAACTATATGACCTCTTAATACTGTATGGCACTTATTGAAATACTTGGGAATTCAAAATTTCAACTTCAAATGCTTTGATTGTTGTCAATTTAATTTTGCAAATCAAGGTTTCCATATATGGTTACTCGCCCATCTAGAGTAATATATTTTTTTAAGGGTGTGTATGTGTGTGGAGATATATATATATATATACAGCTCTGGAAAAATATTGAGACCAATTTCTTGTGTTTTTTCTTACAGGTGCATGATTATTGAGATAAACAGTTTTGTTTTATTTTTTGTGAACTGCTGACAATATTGCAATATTTCCCATAAATTCTAAATATAATTGTTATAATTAATAACACCGATGCAACACTCATTTAGCTTCAATTAGCACATGATTTTTCCATTAAAGGTGCTGTACCATCTTTTTTTCAGTTTTCGGAAAGTTAAATGTTCTATTCCTGATTACTTTGTTCCCTGTCTGCTAGTGGTAAAATAAGAAGTGTACATGGATAAATACCAATAGAAATGCTAGCAAATACTGTTTAATGTAAATTATTTTTTTTAGGTCAATGGACATTAGTATAAAAAAGCATTTTACAGAATGGTGTACTCTGTATGGTTGGGTGTGACCAATATTTTTTTTTAGTATATTTAAATAAACTTTTTTGTAACGTTCTTGTTATTAGGTTTTATTTACTGTAGACATGCACTTTTGTTGTGATTCAATTTTTGTCTCTGCCCCTGTGTCCTGTCATTGGTGTGTTTCCTGATCTTACTCATTTGTTCCCTTAGCATATAAACCTATAACATTGTTAATCTTTCTCAGATAATTATTCAATCAATTAAATAATTAGATAGTTCAATCAGTAATGGAGCATCCAGTAGCTATGGTGGAATGCACTCTGTCTTGGCAGGGTGCTGTAAACCAATGTAGCTGTTTATGCAGTAAACTTGTGCATTTTATGCAGTTATATAGTGTGTACATGTTATATAGTTATAGTATGTACGTATATACTGTATACATATGTTATATAATTGCTTTTTTAAGCATTAAGAAAAGATAAATGACAGGCCAGCAGAAATGGAGCATTATAATCTTCCTAAACAGGTATCTGTTTGGGTGTTTTTGTACTGTAACTTGGCCTCTTTTCTGAACTATCAGACAATCTCTGCTGTAATCCATATAAACAATTTAATCTACATATATAATCTTTTTTGAAATGCAGAAGCTTACCATACACCCAAGCAATGACAAGTGTCTCAAAGCAGGCGATGAGGAGCAGGTTCGTTCCACTGGGGCCGTATGTGTCTATCAGCTTAAAGAGATGGAGTCCACCCTAAGAAAGAAATACAAACTCATCTAAACACTTACTATGTGATTTTGGTTCACTTAATTGTTTTCTTGTTTATTATTATAGCAGGGACTAATCTACTAATGATTTGAGTCTACTAAATGATTTGATTATAATTTTGACATGACAGTACCATTTACCACCAGTAACATTTAATACTTACAAAAATATTTAAAATGATAGATGTAAGTAAATGTATATATAATAAAAGGAAATGGAAAATATTGATTCATGACTTTTGGTTGAAACACTTCTAAACTTCTTTAAACATTCAGTTGCAATTGAACAAACCTGGATCTTTCTTTAAAATAAAATCAGAAGTTATTTAGACACAACTGTATGAGTCAGTTTCATTCAGTACCTGAGTGACGAGAGGAAGGCCCAATAGGAAGCAAACCACGGCAATGAGCAACACCAGAATCTCCCTGCGCTTTGGCTTTCTTAGAATTTCAGGGAAAACATCGGTGAGCGCTGTGGCTAGACTTTCCACACACACAAACTGAAATACAAATAGAATTAAATTGAATTGAAATTCAAACAGATTTCATATGCACAAACCACTTTATTTTCTCAAAGCCATAGTTTAAAAATTATAGTGTTTAGTTGTAGCAAAGTCAAGGTGACCAGAATTGTGGAGCAAAGCTGTAATCCTAAACATGGGCTACTGCTCGTCTGAGAAGTTACGTCATTACAAAGTTGTGAGAAATCCGGGATGCAACAGATTTCAAATGCGGTGCTTGAAATGAAAAGGTAAAGCATTTTAAACAGATAAAATATAGAAATGAAGCTCAGTCTTAAATGACATGAAGCTCGTAGGTGTGATCACGTGATCAAATGAGACGCTGTCAAGCCAAAGAAATGCCAGATTCTTAATATGAATGGAAATTATGCATTTACAGCAATACAAAAAGAATGTTAATTCAATCATCCTTCATAAATGGTTAAGGTGGTTGTAGTCTAAATAAGGGTATTACAGTATATATCACAGGCAGGTACAACCTTAAATTGACTAAATAGATCAAATCTGACAGTCATCTGGGGCTTAAGAGTCCATGGAGCAAAACTGGCCAAGCTCTCTAGGTGTGAAGGATAGCATAGTCGCTCTCATCTATCATTCAGAGCAATGTTAGCCAATCATAAGCATCTGTTAGCTCATGTGCAGTACTGTGCAAAAGTCTTGAGCCAGCACTTATTTTTTCATATTGAATAATGTAGATTAAATGAAAGAAACGGCAACAAATGTTTTACTGTGACAGGCTGCAAAATGCCTAAAAATACTATTTAAAAAATGGTTGTTTTTTTAACAACCTCAGCATCAACCTCATTTCCCCTCTCATCTGGTCTAACCACTCAGCATTCGGCATCACCAATATACTAATCACTGGCCTGATTATCTTCCCTCATCTGCACCTGTTTATCACTGGTTCATGTCTTAAGTTTGATGGTTTTTATGCTTGAATAGTTTTGGTCTAACCTGTTTCAGAGAAACGTTTTCTGTTCAAGGTCAGGTACAGGGTGTGGACTGAAAATGAGAGCCAAAAACGTGCCAAAAATGAGAACCGAAAAGTCCTTCAGCAAGCTTGGAGAACTATTTCTCAAGACTACATTAAAAATACAAGAGGTCTGGCTATATGGAAGCAAAATATGAAGAAATGAGAGGGGATGCTCAAGACTTTTGCGCAGTACTATATGCAGTATGAGGTAAGATGCCCTGTGCTGATGCAATATACATTTGACTGAGTCCATATGTATTGGAGTAGAAGCTCTCACCCTGGGGAAAAACACCTTCATGTTTAGGCTTAAGACAGGCGCGCTTTGGGATTAAATCCAAACACAGACACAGATATGGATAATTGGAGAAATAGCCAGGCACAGAAAGTACTATCTGCATCTGTATATTGAATCTTCTGGTGCATAACATTAGGTAGATATCTGAATCAAAGAAATGTTTTTAAATGTACTTTTCATTGGATAATAAACATTTGAGACAGAAAGAGTTATGTCCTTAGTCTGGTTTATTCGCTTCCCTTTTGTTTCATAATATGTGATCAGACATGTTCAGGCACAAAGTATTCATCAATGAAAAGTTTGGACACACCTAGTAAAAACTAATAAAATTTAGTCCTGTATGTGCATCACTAGTATATGTATATGTTAAATGAGTTCAAAATGTACTGTATCAATCATAAACTAACAATGACAAGGCATTTGCAAAGCTGTTTCTGCAACAAGTCCAGTCACTCCGACATACTAGGATTCTAAATTATCCATGTAACTAAAATCCTTCTTAGATCTTAGGTCATGTAAAGTCATGGCAACTATTAAAAATCATACAAAATGTAAATGTACCTGGCTGTCCAGTCCAAGAAAGAGGACCATCATGAAGAAAAGGACAGACCAGAACTGCGGGCCTGGGAGGAGAGACAGGGCTTTGGGATACGCTATAAACGCCAGTCCTGGACCTGCAAAACAGTTCAGAGCAAACCGGGCTCATCATATCACTGAGCGCATTATAGTAATTGCTTCTTAGTATGTACTTTCCACCGTTGTGCTCCATGAAACAGGCAAAATGAAACAGTAGATTTCAAATTACTTTCAGTGATGCAGTGAAGTAACTGAAGGATTAAATTAGTTTTATCTCATTACCTGCCTGGGGAAAGGAACTCGGCACAAATGCCTTGCTGATGTGTTGGACTGAAGCGCCGTCTGGAGGCTGAATGTAGTGGATTCATGTTCCTGATATGAATTGAGGTATAAGAACCTATTTCGCTGACTTCCGGCTCTAACACATTAATGTTTAACTGGGTCTCTGAACTCTGGACTGAGTTTAAATTTCATTTTATTCATTTAAAACCTGTATGTAAATGTATGGCATTGTTTAATAGTTATAATAATGTTAACAGGACTAGTAATAGTATTAACAAGAGCAATTATAATATTGGTCCGGGACACTTTTGTTCAACTAATAATGCTGACCAAATGTAAAACTGTAAATTTTCAGCAGAGTCTGAACCTCAATATCATGCACATCTGTTCTAGAATCTTCCCTAGGACATGTTTAGAAATGTTTCATTAGTTACGATTAATTCAAAATCGTCTATCTAATCTGTTAAATGAGTTCAAAATGTACTGTAACACCACTGTAACACCTGTAACACCTCAAACATAACACTTTAACAGAGTTTTCTTAACAAAATGATACCTGATCTCACTATTTCCTCCATAGGTAAGGACAGCTCATGAGACATGTAGCCCAGGATAGAAAACACGGCGAAGCCTGCAAAAATGCTCGTGCCACTGTTTAGAGCGCAGAGAGCGATGCAGTCTCTGTTGGCATATGAGACATAAAATCGTTTATTACACGCATTGTTCAGAAGCAGATGTGCCAGGCACAAATAGAAATGCTTAATTGTACTATCGCACACTTAGAAGCACACAAGGTAGTGGAGGGGGAACTGACTTGTAGCAGTCATTGTTGTATTTGTTATAGCTTCCCAAAGCAGTGAGGACACCCTGACACACAGCATAGGAAAAAAACACTTGTGTCCCCGCGTCACACCAAACCTAAAAAAAAGAAGGAGAAAACAACAAAGACAGATATCTTAGTGAAAGGAAATAAAGTGCACATGTCGATGTCTCTGGCACTCAATCAGGGCTTTATATGCCAGCTGATATTGTGCAATCTGTAGTCATGTTTGTGTGGGTGTGTGTTTGTGTGTAGCTCAGCTGCACATCTGGTTAGCATAAGCAGCACTGCTGAGCTGGCAGCCTTCCATTCACCTCCCCTTCCATTGCTTCCTGTGTCAGACACAATTATTTGCAAATCCAGTTATGAGCCTAAAAAAAGTAAAGGTTGGTTGCCAGTAACATACTTTGAAATTTCTACTATGCGTAAAAATACTTTGAACCAATGATGTTTAGATGTAGATTAATCTCTAACAATGCCATAATTGTGATCATGCAGGTAAAGGTGCCAACATGACAAACACAGCAGTGAAGATCAATCTGTGCGACGACTCATGAATCTTGACAGCTAAGCATGATTTATTTTCCCATGACCTAATCTATACCTGTTATCCTGTGTCACAGAAGGCCTGGGGCCTATCCCAAGAAACTTATCATACCCTGATCATATACTATCTGATCATACAAACTCTGACCCTCTGAGGGTCTGAGAACCCTCAACCCTGGCACTACATCACAGTGCTGCCTTAAATACATACATAGGGCATGTCTATTCGTCCTCTCCTGTGATCAGAAAGCACTTGTTAAAACATGCATGTTCCTCATTCATGACATCATTAGAGAAAAACACAACAGAGAAAAGCACTTATAATTATTATTTGTTGCATGTAGCTTCCAGTAGAGTTATTTTTTTTTAAAAATGTTTTTTGCTTTAGGATGCTGGGGTCAGAACACAGGGTCAGCCATGATACAGCGACCCTGGCGAAGGTACAGTTAATAATAGTTAATTGCTCAAGAATCCAACAGTGGCAGCTTGGCAGTGCTGGGGGTCCGATCAATAACCCGGAGACATAACCGCTTGAGCCACTATTACCCTACCGCTCTCCTGCCTTATATACTCTTTACAAGTGTATAAAGTAGTACATAAGAATAGACAGGAATGATTTAAATTGTTGTAAACATTAGGTCAGAACATTTTAGAAATTTTGATAAATGCACTTTTTTCCTGCTATTCATATTTACTGGTCAGCATGATAATATGCTGGAACTTATTCTGGTTGAGATGCATGCAAAAGAGAAATCTGATTTCAGGAAAGCATGCAGAATTTCTACATTTGACCATGTAAACAGATAACTAACACACACATTGAATGAGAAATCGTTTAGGATTTTGTCTACCTTCGTAAAAAGGATTTACTGTAATGATGATAGCATTTTCCTTTATACAACAAATAAAAAATGCTGTAGATACTTCATGTCCCAGCATCCCACTCCTACCAGAATCTGTTTCCAGCTGTCTGGATCAGCATTGCACATGCTCTTGCAACACCATCCCCTGCTAACCTTTCATAAGGAGTTCTTTGTCTATTTAATATTCACTCTATGTCGCTGTTATTCTGCCTGTCTGTCTACCCTCTCTGTGGCTGTAATTACTATTTATCAGACCCCGAATTTATTCCTGTCATCGCTTGAGCATCAGAAACAGTGCTTCCTGCCTCAAAGCAATAGATACAAAAGATGATCACCACCACACCCTTTCCTGCACATTTTTCTGTATTTTCATGTTAGCTTTAACTTCATTGGCTTCAGAAGTAAGACCTCCCAGCACAAAAGGGCGTGTGGTCTACAACTAACAATAAGAGTCTTTACTGGGACAAAAGGAACATTGTGTGGCATTACACTACTCGAAACATAAAAGTCAGATCTAAAAAGAAGGTCTGTGTTTTTCCGTGCAAATGTATGTCTGGTAATATAGTCTGGACAACGATGCGCAAAAAAGAGCAAAAAAAATGAATGAGGCCATGAGACCGAAATGAGCTCTAGTACGGCCCAGTGTGTGTGACACAGGAAGTCAACAAGGGGTGATGAAACGCAGCCAGTATTAACAGTGGTTAGCATTCAGTATTCATTCATACTGTATATAATGATATGATATGTCATATTGGCATGTCTCTGACAAAAGACATTTACAGAAGCTTGGACTCTGCTATTTACAGTATGTACATGTTCTTCCTTAAAGAAGTGGTTTGTTATTTACATGTATGCATTCACTGATAAGTCTTTGGTCTTTTCTAACTCGATGCTCTTAAGAGACTTTGTGGATCTCTTTTCATTTCACAGAAAGGCAGCAAAGCTGAGCTGCTGCTGTGGTTGGAGACGGAGCTAATTCCTGGGCTGGGAAAAGCCATCGACACTGTATGATTATTACATGTAAACACATTATGCACTAGAGATAGACAATTCAACAAAGCTGCTCTTTAGAACCTTGTCACTGATCATTGTTAATATTTTTTAAATTCTTTTAATACTTTTGTTTTAAATTCTGTTAAATACTTTAGCCACTGTGCGTGTTCATGTCCCCATAAAAATATAATATCCCGTATGTAGTCATGTGACCCCGTACTGTACAGTACATTCTCCGAAATGGAAGCAACATGGATTTCATTAGAAAAATTATAACTTTTATATCTGAGCGTATTTACCATACAAACCTTGTCTGTGAACTATGAGGGCAAAAACATACAAAAACTAAATAATCAATCATTAATCATAATTTAATAAAGAAAATAATAATAATCGTGATATTGAGATATTTGAGGATTTACACCACTACTGCATATGGACAGAATCATTTGGCCAAACCTGCAACCGCATTGTATCCAAATACATATACTTCAATATGGAGTTCCAGCTGTATAACAGCTTTCACTCTTCTTGGAAGGCTGTCTACAAGATTTTGGAGTGTGCCTGTGGGAATTCATGCCCATTTGAGCGTTTATGAGGTCTCGCAATCTCTGTTCCAGTTCATCCCAGAGATGCTCGATGTGGTTGAGAGCAAGGCTCTGTGTGGGCCAGTCAACTTCTTCCACACCGAACTCACCAAGCCATATCTTTATAGTCCTTGCTTTGTGCACTGGGGCATAGTCATGTTGGAATAGAAAAGGCTTCGAGCCCTTCCCCAAACTGTCGCCACAAAGTTGGAAGCATAGCCTCGTCCGAAATGTCTCAGTACGCTGAAGCATTTAGTTTGACCTTCACTGGGGATAAGTGGCCTGATTGAAACACCTGAATTCAATAATTAACAGGTTTGGCCAAATACTTTTGTCCATAGTGTATCTCCCAGCACTGTTATTCACTATATCCTCCATATGTCAATGTATTATAATATTTAACCATTTATTTGTTCTTGGATGATGTATGATTACAATTATGATTGAATTAGAGCAAGATTTGTTTTTTTAGGTCTATATTGCTAATCTCAGGTCAGTTTTGTGAATCCTACCATAATCCTACCATGTCTATCAAATTCTCATACTCATTTGCATACTTCACAAAAACACACTTACATCAGGATTGGCGAGTTTGGAGATATCTGGGTACAGGTAATAGCTGATTCCTGCCCCAGCGCCAGGTAGAGTGACTCCTCGAAAAAACAGAATCAGCAGCATGATGTATGGGAACGTGGCTGTGAAGTAGACCACCTTCGAGAGACATATCACACATAATTACAATAGGATTTGTAATAATGCACATGAGTAAGTGTGGTAGCTGCTCTAATTTTTTAGATATTTAGACAGGGCCATTCTAACGCATGAATATGCTTTGATCTAAACCATTCTATTGTAGCTCCGGCTATATGTTTAGGGTCGTTGTCCTGCTGGTAGGTGAACTTCCGCCCCAGTCTCAAGTCTTTTGTGGACTCTAACAGGTTTTTTCAAAGATTTCCTTGTATTTGGCTTCATCCATCTTCCCATCAACTCTGACCAGCTTCCCTGTCCCTGCTAAAGTAAAACATCCCCACAACATGATGCTGCCACCACCATGCACAGTGTTAGTTTTCTGTCAGCGTTTTGCATTTAGCCAAAAAGTTCAATTTTGGTCTCATCTGACCAAATCACCTTCTCTCACATGTTTGCTGTGTCTCTCACATGGCTTGTCGCAAACTCCAAACAATACTTCTTATGGTTTTCTTTCAACAATGGCTTTCTTCTTGCTACTTTATCATGAAGGTCAGATCGTCTCCTTTATAAGTTTAGGTGAACGGCCATGTCTTGGTAGGACTGCAGTTATGGCATTTCATCAGAAGATGGATTAAACAGTGCTCTGTGAGATGTTCAAAGCTTGGGATATTTTTTTATCCCAAGCTTTAAATTTCTTTAAATTTGAATTGCTTTACATTTCTCTGCAACTTTATCCCTGACCTGTCTCTGGTGTGATCCCAGGGCTTCATGATGCTATTTGTTGACTAATGTTTTCTAACAAACCTTTGAGGGCTTCACAGAACAGCTGTATTTGTAATGAGATTAAATTACACACAGATGGACTCTATTTACTAATTCGGTGACTTCTGAAAGCAATTAGTTTCACTAGACGTTAGTTAGACATATCAGAGTAAAGGGGGTTAAATACAAATTCATGCCACAATTTTCAGATTTTTATTTCTACAAGGAACTTTTTTCTTCCGATTCAAAATTACGCGCCACTTTTTTACATAAAATCCCAATATAATACATTTACATTTGTGGTTGTAACATGTAAACATGTAAAATGTGGAAAAATTCAAGGGGAAAATACATTTGCAAGGCACCGTAAATCAGGTTAGTGCTGCTTCTCACTAGAGCTGATATAGCACAAGAAAAGTCCATGGTGAAAAAATAACATGCTGCTACTGAAACATAACTCTGTTTATTTTGCAGCAACTGAAAACTGCTGAAGTGCATAATTAGGTCTAAGATTTGTTTGTTATTTGTTGGGCAACTAATCATTCAGTGATGTTAGTATTTAAATATGTTTAGATTCTTTAGCAAACTAAGATTTAAGCTTAACTTTAGATAAGGTTATGACCAGACTGCAGTACAGGGTACAACTCAGCATACACACAATCAAAGTCCCATATGCTCCACATTATTATTATTAAAATGAAAAACTTTTTCACATTCATTACAATCATTAACGTTTAATGAATATGACTCAATGCATAATCAGGGTTTCAAGGATCTGTTTGACGCTTGCTTTGACGTTTACCTTGCCTGTGGTCTTGACTCCTTTCCAGATGCAAAAGTAACAGATAATCCAGACCAGCAAGAGACAAAGTGTCAGGTCGTAATGTGGTAAGCCCAGGAAATCATCACTGGATATCCTCTGCACGCGATGACTGAGACCACACAAACACACATGCAAAAAGTCACGTGGAAAAACAAACTTCCCTAACAGAGGGAACATGTCACAGACATAGATGGGGGTGGCAGATTTAAACTTCCCACATTCTGGCTCAGCTTTAGAATTCTGCCTGAACGTTCTGCTCTGAAATGGAACAAGGTAGACATGTTGGTTTATATACATGTCAAATGTCACCATCCCCAAATTGTAAACAAACGCATAATAGCGTGATGGATACAGATGTTTCACTTCCCAAGTTTAGTTTTTGAGGGTTTTAGTTCAGAGCCGCACAACAGATAAACATGCCGTTCTCATCAAGCTGTCCTGCAGGAATACCACCATTTCCCAACCATATGTGCAACCAGGAATGTTGAATATAAAATCTGCATTTTTCCATAGAAAAAAGGGAAAAGCAATGTATGTCGGAGAAAGAATTCGCAAGAGAAATGTTTTAAAAATAACTTTGTTAATTAAACAGTCCTAACATTGGTATTGTATGTGTGTCTTTTAGATTTTAAAGTGGCCATCAAATGTTTTTTAATTCTTTGTAAGAATTGATATTGTATAAATCATTATTGAAGATGTATAGAAATAAAAGTTGTTTTATATATTTATGCTGTTTGTATTTATTAATATCGCTCTAAATGAAATACTTGAAATATAGAGGAAAAGATTTTAGGAAATCTTTTTAACTTGTATTATGCATAAATTGTTGAAATAGGCTAAAAAAATACAGCATAGAAATATTAAAAGAAAGACATTTGGAGTGCCATTACATGCACAAGCTTAAAATGAATTAATCAATTTTGCCAAGCTAAAAAAAAAAGTTAGCTAAAATATTTTTTATTTTAGTTTTGGCACGCACTATATTAATGTATACATTATACATAATGTATACATAATACATTATGACCCAAACATATTCATTAATAGGTCTCAGGTATGAACAGATTTCTGAACAGGATTTTGGTCCTTTTTATATCTCCATTTATTTATTTTGGTTCATGGCTGCATTGTTGCATGATTTTTATTAACTAAACAGAATTGTGAAATAGTAAAGGCTTTGCCATAGTCAATATATTCTGCAACTGACCCTGAAATTCTTCGTTTTTTTTTTTTTAAACCCTCTTTACCTTCCTGCATTCTCCCTGCACATTTACTTTAGCAAGCAAATGGTTCTCCTTTAACTGTGTGCACTATATATTCATTGCAGGTCTGCTACATTAAGATTGAATTATTTCTCATTTCATCTACCTGGTAGTACAGTGAAATGATTTTTCTCTCATATCCCAGTAAGGAGGCTGGGGTCAGAGCGTTGGGTCAGAGCGCGGGGTCAGAGCGTGGGGTCAGCCAGGATACAGCACCCTTGCATCAGAGTTAAGGGCCTTTCTTAAGGGCTCATCAGTGGCAACTTGGCGGTGCTGGTGCTTAACCCAATAGACCCCCCCCCCTTGCATACACCCCCCCACCAACTTCCCAGCAGTAAACCAGGGTCTTAACTGTTTGTGCCCCCACTGCCCTTGAAAGATATACTTAAAACAAAACAATGAGAAAAAAATAGTCTTCTTGTCAAATAAGACTATTTTTCTCAAATTACTTCTTGTCAAATTACTACAAAACTGTGATTTCTTTTCTAATTATACTTACAGCCAGAACTCCTCCTCTGGAGAGACAACAGCTGCAGCTGCAGAGATGTTTAAAATGTTGCTGTGGGAAACAGGATGCGAAATAAAACAAATGAAACTACAAAACAATTTTCTTTTAAGAGTTTTTAAATATGTCATTAGCAGTTTTCCAACAGATTTACTTTGGAGTGCAGATTTACTTTTTTTTGTAAGAATCCCAAACACATAGTGTATTATCTTGTAGAACACCTTACACACCTGGGCATATATAGTAAATAGGAAGACATGCCATATTCAGGACAGATAAAACTATCATATCTATTAAAATGTAAATTGTTCTTGTTTGAAAATGAAATAAAGATCATGGATTTTTGTTGTGGGTCTGTTGTAATGCACAACATGTAAAATCAATTCTACGCATCAAATGACCAGAAATTAGAATGGTTAATCAAAAAGGGACTGAAACATTAGATTTCTTAATTTATACATTACATGGAGATCCAATAATACTGAGAACTTACATTTTGTGGAATAATAATAATAATAATAATAATAATAATAATGGAAGTAAAATTTAAATATTAATAGATATGAGAAACTCTCCACATTTTATTGTAAACTTGATTGTTGCTTCCAAGGTGTGTCTGTATTTACCTGTTATTGTATGTATCATTGCTCAGGGAGGACCAGTGCGGGCCAGACTGCAGCAAGCTTTTGTTATGTCTATAGCACGATGCTGTAAATAATAGAGACCTCTAGTAAGAATGAACATAGTTATCCAAATATTTTTCAAAAGTAGGATTACTGACCTGGAATATACAGTTCAGTTTTATCTTATGTGAACCCAATGCATAGTTCAACATATAATGTACAGATAGCGTGTGTATTATTTCATACATAATAAATATAGGCTGATCCTGCAGCCTATTCATTATGACCAGACATGCACAGACGTATACAAGCTCCTACAGTACTCAGAATACTGTGCTAAGGATATAAAGGTATTATGTTTACCAGGTTCTCAATACTCTTGAGCAGTTGTAGTTGGAAAATCGCCAGCTTTAGTCCGGTAAAAGAGCTACTACTGGGTTTTTGAGCAGGTTTTACTCACTCACTCACTCATCGCCATTACCGCTTAATCCTGTATTCAGGGTCACAGGGGGGACTGGAGCCTATCCCAGGAGACTTAGGACACGAGGCGGGGTACACCCTGGATAGCGTGACAATCCATTGCAGGGCACACACACATACACACACTCATTCATACACTACGGGCAATTTGAGAACACCAAATAACCTAATCTACATGTCTCTGGGAATCGGGAATCGAACCTGGACCCTGGAGGTGCAAGGCGACAGAGTTAACCACTACACCACCGTGCCACATAGTAGGGTTTAACTGTTGTAAAATATATATATATATATAGAATGTAAATAACTTTTTGACATCTAATCTTTTAAATGAATTTCCACAACCAAGAAAGAAAAATCTGAACCTAGAACAAACATTACCTTAGAAAAATGGTTTAAAGCCTTTAAATATCTTGTGGCCAGTTGGCTTGGTTCAATGGTTTAAACTTTTTTAAATATTTTGTGAAATTTCTACTGATAATGAACCCTGAAATATACATCCATAAAAGTAGCCAAGGTCATGTTCATTTAATGTGGCAGGAAAGTACAGTATAACTTCCATCACATTGGAAGGTCCATCACATGTTATCCAGGAGCTCATTTAAACTTTAAACCCTATTAAGCTAAGTTACAGTTTTTAGATCAAGAGCAACACACACTGACTTGCCTCAGAAAAATGTGTAAAAGATTATTCATCACACTCTCAGAGCCTTTCTTTCACTATATGTAGTAGATGTGATAACCTGGTCAATTACATCATTTTATTGCCACATAACGTTGCTGAGCCTAGATCTGACCAACTGAAGCAGCCTCAGATCATAACACTGCCTCCAGGAACTTGTACATTGAACATTATGCATGATGAGAACATCGCTTCATGCACTTCCCTTCTTACCCTGAGTCAATCTTGGCACATCAGACAACATGACCTTTTTCCATTACTCAAGTCAAATCTTTTGTCTGACTAACACGTGAATTATTATGGCCACACAGCTGTTTAGTCCCAATCCTGTGCCACACTGTGCATATGAACATGCTCTTAATTTCACTAATATCACAACTTTGCTGTGATTTCTGTTGTTCCAACTTCACCAAGCATTTCTTAATCTCCGGTCATGATCATTAATTTTTTCCCCAACTACATTTTTTCTGCAAAGTTGACTATTCAGAACTTCCAAGCTTTCATTATGCACTAGACAGTTCGTAACCCAATTCCAGGAATTGTCTGAGACAGTCATTTGACCCATCTGAAATGGTGATTTTTTTTTTTGGCCAGTCAGTATGTTTTATATGCAAGCATTTTAACTATATATTTATTTCTTTGTATACATATTAAAATTATATGTACAGTACATCTGTTTAAATGATTTTTATAATATATTTATAAAAATCATTTAAACTGAAGTACAGTACATATCATCTACTTACTTACTTACTTAATTAATTAATTAATTAGTTACTTACTTACCTAACTACTTCTTGCACTACACATACAGTACAGGGATCAGGTTATGTGATCTAGAATTCCTTCAAAATATTTTTTAATTGTATTTTTATGTAAATATGTTGTTATACCTGTGTTCCATTCATGGTCACAGGTCATCCACGGCAGTGCAGTTTGGAAACAGCTGAAGAGGTAGAACACTGCCCAGGCAAGAACCACAATGTAGTAGATGTTCAGGTAAACCACAATTACTTGAGATGCAATGCCAATTCCTGTAAAGAACAGCAGTTAATTTTAGACAAGCTAGTTTATAGGGCAATGCCAAAAGAGAATCTGTAGCATATAATGAGGCATTTTAATGTTTCATGCATCATTTCCTGTGATCCTGATTAATGAAGAATGCAAGGTTTTTTCTTAGAGCTTGCAAATGGATTAAATAGATAAAATTAGCATGGATAAAATTAGACAATAATGTAAAAATTTGATATTTGGTTTAGTATTTTTTATGTGACTTGATACATATATGACCAGTATGCAGCTACTTACAAAGACACAGTTACATCCCCACACCACCTTCATTTAAAAAAGTTATTCAGTACAATAATATTTCAAGTATGAACACATACTCTTATGAAAAGACACAATGTACAAACAAATGGGCAAACATTCAGAGCAATATCACGCAGACAGTACAGTAAACCACACATAAGTCGGGTCTTACAAACAAACTCAGCAAACTTTATAGTCTTTGCAGTCCTTGTAAACCAACAACTGATACATTAATATAAGTAATTCAACCTCCCCAAATGGATAAACTAGACTGTGCTGCAGACACAGTGGTAAAGCTGGTCATAAGTAATTTGCTGCATGCGGCATCATTCTTTAGAAAATAATTAAAATGTGGAAAAAAAAAAAACACTTATTGTTTATGTTAAGTCTTATGTTATGTTATATTTTTAAACCATAAAAATATATGTTGCAAAATAAAAAGAATAAACGTTAGCTTTGTACTCAGGGAATGTAACACTACAATTTTGGTAAGTTTCACTACAAACTTGTGGAAAATGTGAACAATTTCTGGAATGTATTTCTGGAATTTATTGCTGTTATTCTGTTGCATAATCCCATCCCACTGTTCCACACAATCCTGCAATACGTTAGATATCTTGAAATGAGCGACCATAATTTTGGTAGAAAACTTTTTGACTGTGTAATGTGTTAAATGTTTGCATTCACACAATGTTTTTGCTGCACATAAAACTTAAGTATAATGTACAAATCTTACTATTATTGCAACTTCCTGACTTTTAAACACAGCATTATCAGTTTGTGATATTGTATCAGAAAAAAAAAGTTACTTGACATGTATGCAGAGGGACAAACCACTAAAGCGCAATAGTTAAACTACAGCGTTAAAGGAAACACAGGATCTCCAAAAACACATTCATATTATGTGCAAAATACTACATATAAGAATAGTCTGAATAAAATAATGAGTACAACAAAATACTCCTCAGTGCCACAAAAGATAACTGAGCGTCATCATATAAAAATAAATTATGGCAAAATGGTAAAAATATTCTATTATTCTACTTATGCATAAAGTCCTTTCTATTTATTTACCAAAGGCAGGGGGAAAGTGGCAGCACAAACATTTAAGGCCCTGTGCTACTTATCGGTAGGTCAGGGGTTCAAGCCCTAACACCACCAAGCTGACACTGTTGACCTCTTGATCAAAGCCCTCAACCTTGTTTGCTCCAGGAGTGCTGTAGTCTGGTTGACCCTGTGCTCTGACCCTAGATTCCTTACTGTGATGTGTAAAAAAAATAATTTCACTGTGCTGAAAGGTACATGTTACAAATAATTGAATCTTAATTTTATTCATTCATCTTTACACCTTACCTTGGTCAGAGTACTTGTGGGTTCTATCACAAAACTCACCTACAGTAGCAGGAATACACCCTACCTTAAACACCCTACATGTGACAGCAGCCATTCAAATTGCTCCTATCTAGTTGATTTATTATGTAGGAGACATTCAGAAAATGCAAAGAAAATGGATACAAACAAATGGGCAAACATTCAGAACAATATCACACAGACCCTAACCTGAACACAGGATTAATCTGGAAGATCTGAAGCTGTGACGCAGCAACACTAGCCACTGCATTACACATACAATTTAATCAGACGATCAAGTAAAAAAAGGCATAGACAATAAGGTGAAAATTACCTTCAAACATAGGACATATCTTCCTCCAGGCGGTGATCCCGCCTTCACTGGTGTACTGACCCAGTGAAGTCTCCAGGAAAAAGACAGGGATGCCACAGAAGATGAGGAAGACAAAGTAAGGGATGAAGAATACACCTACAGATAGATACAAGTGAGTCTGAGGTTATTTATGTTCATTTTTTGTCTGCTGTAGAGGAGAGAATAGAATACAGTAAAATAAACAGAATTAAAATGAATCTTATTATTCCTATATAACAAAAAGACATGATATTGAAAATGCCTGCCTTAGAGGCTTCTGTTTATAAACATCAGCAGCTGAAGAAAAAAGAGAGTTTTGTTTAAAAAGTGCATGGCTCTGTGTGGGCATGCACCATTCAACATCATGAGCATTTCAAAAGACTCAATGATATGTGAAACCTATTTACTATTCTGTTCAAGCCTGCTTTTATTTGCTCTATATTGGAAATTAATCCTGTACATTAATACAAAAGAATACAAAATTCAGAACCTAGACATGCTCTATCCTGCCTGGTCCTCTACCCACGGCACCACACACACACACACACACACACACACACACACACACATCTCGCTCTTTCTCGTTCTCTCAAGAGATTCAAGGGCGCTTCTCTCTTTCTCTCTCACCCTTACCTCCTCCGTTCTTGTAGCAGAGATAAGGAAAGCGCCACACATTGCCCAGGCCAATGATTTCGCCAGCCATGGAGAGCAGAAACTCAGTCTTGTTGGCCCACTTCTCTCTCTGCTCTGTTTCTGTTCCTTTGCTTTTCTCGCCCCATATCTGAGGGTCCTCAGCAGGCTCAATCACAGTGTTCGGTCCTCTGGCCTCTGGCATAATTACTATCTTTCTGTCACACACACTCACACTGTAGATGCAGGGGGAAAAACGGATGTGTGCTGACATGCATTTTGTATATTTCTTTTGCATGCACATATTTAGGTTTCAGCAATCCTGTTCAGTAGGGTCACACACTGTGCTGCTTCTCCGCTATAAATATGTCTGCTATAAATATCATCATGAAAAATGATATTAAATTGAACTACGTTTTAATATAAGTGCAAAATAAAGTGTAAACTGCTTCAAACTACGAGTTTTCCACCAATTCAGACAGTGTAAGATCATTTAAACTAATCACTCTACTGTATATGACAATTTATTGCATGCATATAAACAAGACACATTTCATGCATTTTTAAAAAAATAGATAAAGTATTCTCCTGGGACACGCGAAATGCACAGTGCAGACTCACCAGAGATCTCCGCTGTAGTTCCTAGAGGGCTGCTCGCGGTCTCTGTGGAAACAAATTCGGCGAAATTCTTAAAGAGCAAAATGCCACTGGAATAAGTTCAGTGGGGGAGGAAACGCCGCGCGCGAGAGGATAGGCGTGATTGAAAACACAAGGGGGCGTGTCCACAGAGCACGCGGGCTGTGCGTGGTTCGCGCTTTTACAGTTGAGCAATGCTTGCGGGTGTGGCCTGGGCGATACGACTGAGTTCATTTCGATCCGATACCAAGTAATAGCGAAGCTACAGTAGTATCCCCGATACCGAAACTGATATATCTACTTTACTATTTAATAAAACGTTTGTTGTGTATAAAAAAAAGCAGGAAATATATTTATTTATAATTCATATAGCAAGTACAATACATAGGCTCAATTAGGTTTTTTAATGCCCAAATTATTACGTTTTGAATGTTAAACAATGCTGAAGACACCCACAATATCTCCTTTGAACAGTTGATATTGAGATGTGCCTGCTGCTTATGCTCTGTAAAGCGGTGTTTAGAAAGCAAGTATAAATTTTACTTTCAGGTGTCTAACAAGTTTTGATCATATGATCATACAAAGCCATACATACTGTACTATTCAAAAGTTTGGACATACCTTCTTTTTCAATGATCTTTACAGATTTTTATTTCATTCTACATTGTAAAACAAAATCTTGAAGGCACCCAAAATAGGCATATAATCTCATTTGAACAGTTGATATTGAGACATGTCTGCTACTAATACTCCGTAAAGTCTTCATAACGGCTTTAATCTGCAGTGCTGGTAATTGGTGATTTCTGAGGCTGGTAACGCTAAATGAACTTCTCTTCTGCAGCAGAGGTAAGATTTGGTCTTGCTTTCCTGGGATGGTCTTAATGAGAGCCAGGTTCATCATGGTGCTTGATTGGTTTTGCTTATACCCTATTTTTTGTAAGAACTATTCCAGGACAGCTGAAAAACAACTTACTGTTGTTGTTGGTGTTGTTGTGGTTGTTGTTACTTAATTACATATGTTATTTCATAGTTTTGAAAAAATTCTGTATTGTTCTAGAATATAGAAAATAAATCCAAACTTGTGTCCAAACTTTTAATCTCGCATCCTTTTCAGAAGATATTATTCATTGACTGTCTAAATATCATAATCTGTTTCTTTACAAGCTTTTTTTACTGCCTTTTCATAAGGATAAATGAATCACCTCAATAACAATGAGGCTAACTGGCGTTCCCTGTAGTTTGAATGAGCATGTATGTGTGTGTGTGTGTGTGTGTGTGTGTGTGTGTGTGTTTGCCCTACGATTCTGGCACCCCGTATAGGGTGTTCCCTGCCTTGTGCCCTACAGTAAGTCTTCTGGGATGGGCTCCAGGCCCCCATGACCCTGTAAACAGAATGAAGCGGTATAGACGATGAATAAATGAGTGAGACTGAGTCTCTGAGGCCATCTAGTGGTTATTTTCAATATAAATTTTGACTTTTAATTAAACCCTTAGAAACACAGCATCATGTTAAAAAAAAAAAAAAAAAAAAACCAGCATCATGTTAATATCTCGTCCAAAATGTGTCTTTACACTAAATCCATAATATACAAAAGTGACTTGTACATCACTACATCGCCCAAATACGTTGCATGTCACAGCTAAGTTTGTTCGGTCTCTCCGGACGAGCCACTGAGTCGTTTAATGCGACTCGATTTTCATTCAGCAAATGAGCTAAAAGCCCCATAAATTAAAAGAAATGATCATATATCCAAATAATCCCAGAACCGAACGAAGGAATGACTGAACATGATGTAAATTCATTTGCATGAACTAAATGACCAGAGTTTATCACAGTGGTGAAGTTAGTTCCTCAGACATTGGACAAACAGCGGAAGCTGCTTTTTAGGGACCGTCAACAAATTTCTGTACGAATAAAATGTATGAAAAAGTGTGATATTTGATATTTGTTATTTAGCAGGCTACGTATCCCAATTATTTTAATTTCTTCTAATACGTGCAACTATTGTTAATGCATTAATTATATAATTGATATGAATTAATTTGTAGGACATATTTAATACTTCTTTCAATAATTTCCAGGTCATACCCTGTGACCCCAAACTGGTACCAAAATAATCTTCTTGGCCTTGTGTCGGTGCCCAAGTACTGTAGATTATTTTGGTAATAGTTTGGGGTCACACGACAGTCACATGACCTGGATGATATTGAAGAAATTGTGTGTGTGTGTGTGTGTGTGTGTGTGTTAGTAAATGAAATAAAAATTAACTGATACATATTTTGGGATAGCAAGAAGTGTACTTTGTGGGGGTGACCAAGTAGATTATTTTGATATTAGTTTGGGGTCAAATGACCTGGAAGGTATTGAAGAATATGGAGGTTTTAAAAATAAATAAATAAATAAATAAATAAATACAAATTAATCCATAAAAACTATGTATTCATTTAATTATTGTAAATAAATTAACAAACGCTGTATGCCTTTAATGACGCATGACATACAGTGGTGTTCAAAATAATAGCAGTGTGTTGATAAAAGTGAGTAAAGTCTATATCCATATAATAACTTTTAATTTAAATCAAAATTTTATCATTTAAATATAAAAAATAGCAATGTGGAGTTCAATTAGAAAGGTAAATTATTCTGTAAAAAAACAGGTGTCAAACAAGTTCCCCTTATTTAAGGATAAATGCAGAAAAGGTTGTCCTGTGCATTTCTATCTGAAAATCAGAGTAAAATGAGTTGTCCAGACATTGTTCTGAAGAGCAGTGTACTTTGATTCAAAAGTTGATTAGAGGTAGGAAAACATACAGTGCAGAAAATGATAGGCTGCTCTGCTAAAATGATTCCAAATTATTTTAAGCTTTAAAATGGAGACCAAAACCAGAAAGACGTGGAAGAAAACGGAAAACTACCATTTGAATGGATCGACGAATAACAAAATTGACTCAAAGAACATCTAAAGTTACCTGTTAGTACTGTTACTATTAGAAGGCGGCTATGTGAAGTCAAGCTATCAGCAAGAAGCCCCCGCAAAGTCCCATTGTTGAAAAAAAGACATGTGCTAAAGAGGTTACAGTTTGCCAAAGAACACATTGACTGGCCTAAAGAGAAATGGTGCAATATTTTGCGGACTGATGAAAGCAAGATTGTTCTTTTTGGGTCTAGGGGCCGCAGACAGTTTGTCAGGTGACCCCCAAACATTGAATTCAAGACACAGTACACTGTGAAGACAGTGAAGCATGGAGGCACAAGCATCATGA
>JAQQZT010000004.1:14705652-14719011 GCA_030068275.1 Clarias platycephalus | reverse complement strand
CATTTAGCACATTTTTCTTCATGTTGTGATTCAGAATAGAATGTGCAGGGTGTCCAATGCATTTGTGTGATTTAAATAAAAAATTATTATATGGATATGGAGCTTTACACACTTTTTTCAACACACTGCTATTATTGTGAACACCACTGTATGTATATTTAAGTAGAAAATATAGGTGCAAGCAATGATGAGCTGGTCCAAGCACCCTGCACCATCGCCATTCGGTCACACCAGAAACACAGTGGGCACACTGGACACATGCATTAAAAGGGGATATCCCAATACCATTTTAACATAATTTTAGAAACGGAGGAATTTTATGTTGAGACCTCCAAAAAGCTTTAGATGCTGGGGGAAAAAGCATCACGCTATGTGGTCACTCAATATGATGTCACAGAGAAAGTTATTAACCCGCTTAAAAAACAAACAAACAAACAAACAAAACCCAGTAGGGCCCTTCATACAATAAGACGACATAGGGCTGATGTCATAGTGCTTGGGCCCTAATTACATTAAGTGGGACACGCCTGGTAATTAACAAGTACACTTTACGCGTACAAAAATTTGGTGCCGGTCCCTAAAATACCGCCTCCGAATGTGATTCTGTGATTAATTGAATCAGAGAATACTTCGGGCATATGATCTGACTTTTTCAATAAAGTGTTTTATATCGAGCTGAAGATTTCCAAATATTTATTTTTAATGTATATTTATTTATTCTTATAAAATATGTTGTATTTTCAGTGAGTCGAGACACTTGACTCAGTTGAATCATTTAGAGTTGTTCATTTAGTTCGGTTGCCCGGTTGAACCACATGAACAGCTCGAGTTGTATAGGCAGCGTTTTCTTTTGTATATCTTCTAAATAATGTTTGTTGATTTCCGTGTTTACAACCATATTCCTACACCGAGCCGAACACAGAGTACAAAAACCGCAGCGCTTGAAATGCAGCGCCCTCCGTCGTGTCAGAGCAATGCGTCACAGTGACGTATACGGAAATATCAACAATAACAACTGAGGAAACAGAAACCAAGCCTAAACAATGATGAGAGTATTTGGGTTTTGTTTCTTTTTTTAAATGAAGGTAACTACATATACAATAATGGTCAGTTCACAGCGTGTTAAATCAGCAGAAATAAATGAATTAATACAAATTGTGAAAAAATGTACAGTATAAAAATCGGTGTAAAGTTGTCTCAACATTTGATATTCGAAAGCAAATGCCGGTTTGAATATTAATAAACATAATAGTACAGGTTAGTCCTGTATCTGCTACGTTTAGACACTACTGTCATAGACGCCAAATGATGATGTTATTTGTCTATACGTTGCATGAGCACCAGGATTTTGGTCCAGCCGTCTAATACCGCCACAGATGCATTGCTCCGTAAATGACAAGTGTGTTCAGCATGTCCAGCAAATGTGTCCCAAAAACAACGATGAGGAATCCTGTGAGGAGGAGATGGACACATCCGAGCCTAACTGGCATTGGTTTTACCTGGCAGAATGTGGAGTCTGGCACATGTTTGAGGTAAGTGTCATTTTTTGGTTTGTTTTTAAATTAGTCTCCTGTGTGTCTGGAGTGCACAGCTTCAGTAGGCATGTTACTTCAGAGAAATCACAAAATCATTGTGGCCGGGAGACATACACCTCCCTGGTTGATGCTTGTTTATGAGCTAAACACTTACATATCCTTTGCATGTTCAGTCTGTTTGACATCTGCACTCTTTTATGTTCTTTGCAGATTGATCCCAGTGCAGGATGCTCGGTGACCAGCGAACAGATTGAAGCAAACTACAACAGGAATCAGCATGGTTCCATGGATTTCTATACACCTAAATATAGCTACAGATTAGACTTTTCAGGTGGCGTTTTAAACTTCGACAGTCTGAAATCTCTCACATCCAGTGTTTATCTAATCTGACTTCAATTTAATGTGTCTTTGATTTGTAGTTATGAAGCAAATCAACGTCACAACTGGAAAACAGAGACCGATAAAACGGGCTCTGCATTCTGCCACTGGATTTAGGTAAATCATGTATGCAAACCACCGGGTGTAGTTAGCTCTTTTTCTCTTCTCATTTGTCGCTCTGTTCATCTGCCTGTCTTCTGGCTGTCTTATCTATTTATTTAACTAAGAAGTTGTCATTCAGTTTATATCACAACATGGAGCCAATGTATTGAGACTGATGGTTTCATTATTTTATGCTCAGATTTATCTGTGATAACCTAGCTCTACCAGTCCCTTGTCACTGGGAAAGAGTTAACACAGATGAGCCATATCAGGTAGAAAACATACTGTAACACATGCCTAAACATTACACTGAGAGGAAGAATTGCATTATTCACAGTATCCATCAGGCTCCCTATGTGACCTTGTGTTTTTATCCCTTAGCTCATCCCTCTTTGCCGAGACACATTTGAGTACAAAGAAGTGGCCAGGCTGTATGAGAGGACCATGTCTCAACCTATAAAATCCATTCAGAGGATACAGAACCTGGATCTATGGGAGTTTTTCTGCAGGTGTACACCTCTCTGTTAATGCTTTTTGTACATTGTTGCACTTTCGAACACAGAAGAAAGTCTTTCAGGTTTCTACAGCTCACCAGCAGAGATGACGCCTGTAGAACAGGGCTCATGATAAATCTCCAGATTGCACTTGCTTAAAGAAACACATGAGCAAAGATGAGAAAATGCTCTGAGAAACTAAGAAACCACAACACAACATTCTGGTAAAATAATTCTCAAATGAACAATCAATTAGCAACACTGGAGACTCTTCCCCAAAATGGCAAAAAATATTCCTTACAGAAAACGATTAAATATTCATAAATAATTAGCTGTTATTATTTAAATAATAAGACAATAAAATGAGCATTATTTGATTTACGTTGCAGCTTGTACTAGTCTTGTTTAATTGGTTATTGAAAAGTAATCAGGAGTCAGAATTGAGAATTCTAAATTGCAGTGGTATAAATTGTAAATAATAAATGTAATAAAAATATGTAATTATTTGAAATGTATTGTTTAAGAAAAATACCCTATTATATTTTTAAAAGAACACAGAATAATTTATGACGTTTTTAGTAATGTCCTCTATTTTTTATTAAAGGAAAAAGGCCCAGCTGAGAAAAATAAAACGTACTGTGGACATTGATGAGAGGATGCTCTTTCATGGGACAGGCCACAGTAACATCCAGGCCATTTGTACATACAACTTTGACTGGCGACTTACAGGAAGTCATGGGGATGTCTATGGAAAAGGTACTGTAAGTTATGTTTTTGTTCTATTATATGATGACCAGTAAAACACCACATATACTCTAGTAGCTTAAAATGCGAATCAGCTGTAATTGTGATCTATTGATGGTCATTTGCATGGTGTATGATCTTCTTTAGGAATAAACTGATACCGTGATCCTCTGATATTGCTTTAATTACTGTTTGGGGCAGGGTGTGTCCTTTTAGTTTCGTGTTGCGATACATATTTAGTGTTTTGTTTTTGTGTTCTTGTTTTGTACACAGGAAGCTATTTTGCTCGTGATTCCAAGTACTCCAGCAAGTTCTGCCACTCGACCAGCAAGCATAACTTCACACTGCAGAGACACGGCCTCGCACCACCCATATTCCAGAGTGACCCACCATATAAGTGCATGTTCCTGGCACGGGTGTTAGTAGGGGAATACACAGTAGGTCACCCACATTTCTGTCGCCCACCCTCCAAAGACCTGAGTATCGCCAACTTCTTTGACAGCTGTGTGGACGATATGGTAAACCCGAAGATCTTCGTAATATTTGACAGCAATCAGATCTATCCTGAATACCTTATCGAATTTTACTGACAAAGGTGCAAAAAGATGATGTTGAATTTTCAATTAACGAAGACACAGAAATGGTTGCTTCAGATAAAAAACAGCAAGACCTTGTATGAAGAGCTGTTACTTATCTGTGTGTCTGTGCCAAAGCAAAGCTTTGTACATGTCTGTGATAGAGAGGACTCACATAAGACAGAAAACGTGGGCCAGTGAATATTTAAAAATTCTAGATTCACTTCCAGACAGGTAGCATCAAGATCAGTTTGCCCCTTTCTCAGCATTAGTATTATTATTTATTATATTTATTCAATTATTATATTTTTTATATTGAATATTATTTTTATTTATTTATTTTTGGGTGGGTGGCTTTTCTTCATAATTTCTCCCCAGTTTGGCCTGGCCAATTCCCTCTCACTAGGTTTCTCTATTACATACCGGCTACCAGCCAATGAGGGAGGGGCAAACATGTACTTCCTTCAAGCTAACAGTTCTCATGTTTCACTACTGATCATACTGTGTCACAGGGCAGTATAATACCTTCAGGGGAAAGGGTTATCTGCCCTCTTCTGTATAAATGACCTCATTGGATGATGTCACTGTAATTGACCAGGAAGAGTGGCCACAGAGTGAGCATGGCATTCTTGACACCTGGCCATGGATGACGTTGGAATCATTTGGATTATCACTTGTGAGCCTCGATGACAGGGCACAAACTTTTTTGTTCATCCACTTGGGAGCCAGGTTCGCATTTACATTCACAATTATAACAGATTTTTTTATTATACATTTTATTATAGTTTGCCATATAAGTTTGTTTAATTTGTTTATTTCATCTACCTCACCATAATTCTACCTCATGGCATGCAATTTTGCAAATTTCTGTTAATCATTTCAGCATTAGTCATACTGCAGCATACAGTAGAAAAAAATATATTGCAAATTAAAATAGCAAATAGTGATTTTATAAATCACCTGTCTAATATACATCATAAAACATGAAATAGTTGACTTTTTCTTCTGTTGTTGTATGTGTCTCCATTGAAAAGCAAAGGAGAGCAATGTAAAACTGAAAATGCTTTTAATTGCATTCTTTCTTCCACTTTCAAAAGAAATTGATGTGCAAGAGCCACTTTTCTAGCCCAAATATTTTGGCATCCCTAAAACTGTTTACGGATGTAAACTATGTACAGTATATACGCTATATAGCCAATAGTTTAACACCTGACATACACTTCCGTATATGACTCTTCCACAAACAGTTGCTACAAAATTCCACAAACTATTGCTACAAAAAAGAGGCACACAATTGCACACAAGTGTCTTTATATACTGTAGCAAAGAGAACAAAGAGACTCAAAGCTTTTAATGAAAAGCCCCTTGCCTGACATCAGTGCCAGAATCTGAAAATGCCCATAGCCATACTGCAAAATCTAATGGAAAGCCTTTCAAATTGAGTGGAAGTTGTTATAACAGAAAATGGGGACTAAATTTGGAACAGGATGTACAACAGTTAAACGCATGTGGTGGTCAGTTGTCCAGAAACTTTTGGTCATATAGTGTACTTTGACATTAGTGAACTCAAGAAACATTCTCAGTTGAGAAACTTGGTTTAAAAAAAAAAAAAAACTTTGTCATATAGTCAATGTATCTTTCAAGTGTTGTGAAGAAAAGATTCAGCCAAAACATTACAAATGTTACGATGAGGTAAAGAGCAGTGTCAGGAGGTGAAAAGGCAGTAAATGTTAAAAAAGTCAAAAGACTAATTGTGTGTAGTTCAGCAGTATGAAGATCTTGTCAATTGGCGAATTAGTTGAGTCATGTGTACTGGAGCAGAGAATCGCCCTGAAATGTAATTTGTATCAAACATTTGACCAGAATTGTTTATGGCCAGTTTCCTTTAGTAGCTCTCCTGCTTTGATACCTTAATGGTTAAGGTTTTGTACCAGTCACCTGTGTGTTAGTTTATATTCTCCTAGAAAGTCTCTGGTGCAACTTTAAGCAAGACCTTTAAGTCTTGTTTTTTTTCTTTTCTTTTTTTGGATCGGCTTTGTCCTCACTTTATATTCATTTTGCCTAAAGGATTTTCCAACAACAGTACTGTGTAAATCGAGAGGTTATTGAATGTGGTTACACAAACATAACACAAAACTGCATGGTGTCTATAAATGTAATAACTGTATACACTGTATAGTCTGCACAGTCAAATACAGAATTATTGGCACCTTTCCTACAAATGTGGAAAAGTATTTGAATAATTAATAACATGAAATTAGTATTTTATTTTTGACATATTATTTTATTGCACTTAGTACAGTATATTATTTTTGATATAATATTTGTTAAAACAGGAATAGTAGTACATCATTAATTTCTGTGAAGCACTGATTTAAAGTTAATTATTGTAGTTTTGAACTATAATCCTGTTAAAAGTAGATATATATTTACTTTTATATTTATATATAATATATATTTGATCTCTTTAATTCTGATCCAGTTGTAATACAAATCTGGCTACTAGAAAGCATGGATGCTGATGTGCCCATCACCCTGGAATAGTGTCAGTTTGGACTCGTCAGACAACATGACCTTTTTCCATTGCTCCAAAGTTGCATAAAATTCCATAACAAACTGAAACCTTTTAAAAAAAAATACTTTTATTATTAGCCTATGGTTTTCGAATACACACACACACAGTCTCCAGCTCCACAGCTGTTCATCACTATCCCTCTAGGTTTTAATAATGCATTTGGACAGTTCTTAACCAATTCCAATTAGCAAGCTTCTTAATTGTTAATAGTTTTTTCTGTATCACAGTAATGTCTTGTCAATGACCGTTGGATGCACCTTTACTTGTTTAAGTATTGAGAAGCTATTCGCTGCATCAGTTAAGGGTTGCCAGCTGAGACATATCAATCATCGCCATAATTATCGCCATCAAAGGCAATATGCTTTTTTTTATTTGTTTGTTTTTGTTGTCGTCTGGTGAGTGTACATTTTGTCATCATCTGAAGCGTGACTATAAATGAGTTAGCTCATATCTTTAACTTTTACAGCAGAGGTAGGACATTTCTAGGTAAAAAAATTTTACCTACGGTTAGGGTTAGGGTTGGGGGGGCAGGGGGGGCCTAGCGTGGCTGACCTGAGGTGCCTGGGGTCGGGTAGAAGCCGATTCCTCCAGGAGGATTCGGCCTGCGCTTGAGCCGAGAGCCGGGAAAATATACAAAGTCCCAAATAAATTTTTGAATTATTGTGTAAAGCTGCTTTGCAACAATGACAATTTTTAAAAATGCTACACAACAGTGATGTTCAAAGAGGCTGGCCAAAAATGGAGGACAATAGACTTATGTTTGTAAATATTTTTAAATTGTTAAATATTGTTTAGGGGTATCTAATTTTGTCACAAAAAGTTTATTTTCTTTCTAATTTTTCATATGGATTTAAATTACTATCTGCAATTTATTTTTTATAAAATCTTTTTTTCTCATTTTAGTAAAGGTTGCCAATAATTCTGGAGTTAAGTGTATATACAGTATGTGTTGTACAGCAGAGAGGTCTATTGTCTTATTTTTGTGTGTGTCCATGTTACATACAGTACATAAGCTGCAGACTATGAACTCTGTCAGCATCTGGAAACAGCATCTGTTACACAGTTTAGGCTGGAAAACACACAGATGATGTCTGCAATAAATGATCCCTCCCACCAGTGATGTCAGTACAGGAGTGTCTGTTGCTTCCTCTTTTAGCTGTCTCACCTGGTCCAGCTAACCTTGCCTAACTGCAGGAAGAGTGCTGCCTCAAATTTTATAGGGAATTCTTTTTTTCTTTGATATCATGTTTGCTGGTTGGGGAGGAGAAGATGATGACACTGATCCTATGGACACTTCCGATTATCCTTGGGACTGGTTCTATCAAGCAGAGTGTGGCATTTGGCACAGAACTGAGGTATTGTCTCATTTTATTACTATTTTAAAGCTCCTTCCTACGTGCCTTGATGGAACAGGTTTTCCATTACAGGATGATCCAGTGAACCCCATCAGCAGCTCAGAAATGGAAATGTTTTACATTAAAAACCCATATGGAGTTATTAATATCAACACAGCAGCAGGGACCTTCAAAATTGATTTTTGTGGTAATGTCACTTCTCAGATTCGTAAAAAAAATAATAAAAATTACACCACAATTACAGTATGTCCACAAATATGTTTAAGAATAAATGAAAGTTTTACCTCATATAATATCATAGTAATCTTGCTAAATCATAAGCTATTTAATTAAGCATGATATAAAAAACAAACATTGTAATAACATGTACATTTACCAAAATCAGGGTGGCGGAAGACCAACTTAAGGACAGGACAGATACAAATATTAAAACGTTCTCGTTCCATGGAGCGTATGATCAGGTCTGTGCATTAATGTCTAGCTTAATTAAAGTATGGCTACTCTTGCTTGCTTGATGAGTTCATCTTATGTGTTTCTTTTATCATGAAATGAAAGTGAAACTACTGTTTGTTTAATGAAACAGATGCAAGTGCGCAGACCAGGCTTCATCTCTACCTACTCACTGGGAGAACATGGACTCTAAAACACCTTTTCAGGTAGAGCTTATGCAGGAAAAGCAAACTAGACATTTTATGTCAGGTTTGAGGATCGCTTTAGGACACACAGAATCTCTGGCCAAAAGATACAGAGAAGCTTTGTATAATATTATAAAATGATCATCTGGGATCAACTTTTTTCCACCACTATTTTACAGTTCATGTGTTCATAAATGGCACCAAGGATGAGTGTTTGTGCTCATGTAAATCATTAAACATACTTTCGGATATGTTTTAATGATTTATTATGGGCTTATGACCAAGAGTTATAAGTAAAATGCTCAGTGATGCTCCTTGTAATATTAAAGTATGTTGGAAATCTCGTGGATATCCTCTTGTGTGAATAAGTAAACATGCAAGGACTTTACATCTAAATATCTACAAATACTTCTGCTGGTAGCAGAAGCAATTGTTCATTAGAGCACATCAATATGAAGCTATGTGTAGCCTGTTCTCCAAATACTGGAGTAGTTAAAGGAATTGAGGTGTTAGAAAGGGGAACTATACATTTTACTGTCAAGTGTCTTAACAAGTTTTGGTCATATAGATATAGAGCTATACATACTGTACTATTGAAAAATTTGGACACACCTTATTCAATGATCTTTTCAGATTTTTTTTTTTACATTGTAAAACAATGCTGAAGGCATATAAAATATCTCTTTTGAACAGTTGATATTGAGATGTGTCTGGTACTTATGCTCTGTAAAGCCTTCACAACGGATCTAAGCTGAGGTGCTGTTAATTGGTGATTTTTGAGGCTGGTAACTCTAAATGAACTTTTCTTCTGCAGCAGAAGTAAGTTTTGGTCTTGCTTTCCTGGGATTATCTTCATGAGGGAATGTTTCATCATGGTGCTTGATTGGTTTTGCACTTGACAATACTGTTTTTGCAAGAACTATTCCATAACAGCCGACCTTTGTGTCTTAAAATAACAATTGACTGTTGTTGTTGTTACTCAATTACTAATTCTATGTTTTATTTTTACTGGTACTGTAGTTTTTGGTAGTCATTAAGATTCTCAGGCATGCATTCAGAATGTTCACTAAAGGCTTCCATTGAGAATGAAGAAACTTCTGTGTGTACAGCGGCCATATTTAAAAATTACAAAGATAAATAAAAATCACAATTTTGCTAAGGTGATTAATTCAAAATCTAGGACATTTCTGCATCTGTGGTTAGGAGTGTAAAATAGTTACATGTGTATCTGTGGTTTCATGTAAATGCTACATTTTTGTTATTTGAAACCAGTGCTCAGAGAAATTGGCTGTATGACTGCTGTATTTAAATAGAATTAGAGAGAAATACTCCATTATACAGTACATGTACACTTAAAGGGCTTCATTCGACACAAAGAGGTGTCCAGGTAATTTATTCGACCCCAGAGCTTATCCTGGTTTCACAGAAACACAGACATAAAAAATATACTATGCACAGTATAATCATAATTCGCGATCTTTCACCTGATTACTCTCTATAAACAAATATATTTATATATTTTTGCAATGTTTTAGGCTATTACCCACTAAATTGTTTATAATTCCTGCTTTAATAGGGGGTCTATAACCCCTCAAACTGTTAATCTGATGTCTTCCTTCTTGTCCAGGCTTTTACTGTGGGCAG
Organism: Clarias platycephalus; assembly: GCA_030068275.1. NCBI lineage: Eukaryota > Metazoa > Chordata > Actinopteri > Siluriformes > Clariidae > Clarias > Clarias platycephalus. The sequence goes on along the minus strand of JAQQZT010000004.1, from coordinate 14,708,974 downwards.
GCGAACAAATGAGTTTAAGGAAGTAGAGAAGCATGTGCGAGAAATTGGTCTTCTGCAGGAGCCTCTGAAATGCATCTACAGAATACAGAATGTGGATCTTTGGGAGCTGTACTGCAGGTAGGACCAGTACCATTCAGGTTTTCATATAATTGATTATAAACAGGCTGTCATTATTTTTATTCTGTTCTACAGTACTATTTTAGAACAGTGTTTCTTGATCCAGGTCCTGGAGAACAAACTCCATGCACATTTCATGCTCTTAATTTAAAACTTGTATATTAGTTTAAACCATGCAAGATAGTGAAGAGAAAGCAATAAAATATGCAGGGTAGTGGTACTCCAGGATAGCGACTGCTTTTAATCAGATTTACTGGGCGAGTTTCAATTTTTCACTTGTGAAGCTCCTTGTTGATGAAAAAAAATATATATATTAAATATTAATACAAATTATTTACATTTCTTTTGAATCAGAATTAAAGAGGAGATTTTAAATGTTTCTAAGTGGGTTAAGAATTCTCTTACACATTATTATGACCTGAAAGTATAGTGGTGAACCATCAATATGTTGGTAGAATTGTAGTCAGGGACAGGGGTAGCTCAGTGTTAAGGCATTGGACTGTAGTTCGGAAGATCCCAGGTTCAAATCCCACAACCACCAAGTTGCCACTGTTGGGCCTTTGAGCAAGGCCCTTAACCCTGAAATGCTCAGATGTATAATGAGATAAAAATTAAAAAAGTAAGTCTCTCTGGATAAGAGCGTCTGCCAAATGCGTAAATGTAAATGTAGTCAGAAAAATATAAAAGTATTACTTAAATCTTTGGGGAAGTTGCATCCAAGAAAGGAATATTAGAAATCAAAGCTACATACAGTATGTGTAATAATGAAAGTGTGGTGAGAACTGACAGGATTGGAATTAAACAGCTGTTTGGTCATTAAGAAATACAATAAAATTGGCATAATATACGCTATTCCAGAGTAATGTGGACATTGTTCATGTGCCCGATTGAACATGAATGTACTGAATGACAATGATTTGTGTTTTTCCTCTAACCCTACATATTGTAGGACTCAAAAAGTGAAAGAGTGGATCTGGGGGCATGAGGAATTATTTTGACATACAAGATGTGGCGGTTAAGAATGCTCGTTTTGAAGAAAGGGATCTCACGACTTGCTGCAGCAGTGCGCAGCATGCTGTGAAGTTTTCAGGCACATCACGTACATTACATGTAGGGGCAGTCATGTTTTAATTTCGGGTATTGCGTGTCTACTGAAGCCGATAATGTGTTAATCTCTCTTAGAGGCTTATTGACACCTTTGCTTTTGCTATGAATACTAAAAGTGCATCTGTACATGATTAACGTTATGTCTATCACACGTCCTTATTGCATATACAGTAAATATAATATATTGGGGAAAAAAAAATTCTCTTCTTCTTTTTTCTTTCTTTTTTCAAAGAACTGATTTTAATAGTATTTCTACATATAATGAGTGCGTGTATTTGGTGCATTATAGGGCCTTTTTTTTTTTAATGCTCTTCTCGCCCTAGGTGTGAAGTTATCAAACCGGTTTTGCTGGTGGCGAATTGGGGAAGTATTGGGGAAGTAACATGACTCTGCCTAAAATGTATTACTCTGCCTAAAATGTATTACTCCGCAAAACATCAAATAAATTTAAATACAAATGTCTTAGTTTAATCCAATGAACACAAAAATACGACAAAATGGTAATCTCAAAGCTTACATTTTTTATTATTGATTATACGATTTTTTTTGTGGCATTAGACTGCAGTTTTTTGTTATTTCAATGTGTCCATGCTGATTATTAAAGGTTTTGAGTTTAATCACATAAACACAACATACAACAAATATATAATCTCTGTGATAGTATAAGGGTGAGTAACTTACTAATTAATTTTTCGAGAATTGCGTTTGTGTGATGTCCGTTCTTTATAATGTCTTCTGATGGTGCTTAATGTTAAGTTTACACCAACAGATTTTAGATGGCGGTGTATTTCGTGACGTCATTATCCTGATGTCTTAAGAATGAAAGTTACTGATCTTGGTCATTTTGAAATGCCTCTACTGTACTTGTGGATGGACTGTATCTTTAAATCAATCTGAATTTACTTCAGCATGCCAAAGTAAATTTTAATCAAATAAAATTTATTTTCCCAACAACAAAATAGTGGCTAGTTAAAATGCTGAGTAATAACATTGGAAAACTAGTAGGCACAGTGTCTGGTGAGCAAAAAAAATAAGTAATTCTAATGCCCTACAGTAGTTACAATTATCTCCACACACGTTGGAGTCACACACATCCCCCATATATATATACTTAAATCTTTAGAGAAAATTGTATCAAGGCATTGTAGCAAGGCGCAATAATTTACGCTATTCCAAAGTAATGTGGACATTGTTCATGTGCCTGATTGTACATGAATGTACTGAATGACGATGATTTGTGTTTTTTCTCTAACCCTACATATTCTGGGACTCAAAAAGTAGTTCTGAGGGAATGAGGAATTATTTTCACAGACAAGATGTGGCCATTAACAATGCTTCTCGAGGAAAGACTTGCCGTGGCAGGTTCAAGGAGTGAAAAATGGAAATGAAATAAACAGAAGGAAAAAAAAAGAAAAATATATACATATTTAATGGTAGCAATTAAATCAGACTTCATAGTTGGATTTGATACTTCTTGTTTTTGATACTTAAAAGTCTTACGCAGTGGCGGACAGTGGTTTTCCCGGTGGCCCACTGGCCAATGTGAGCCGGCCCCTGTCAGTACGCAAATATATTAAGAAATGAGAGAAACCATAATATTGCATCTCTTTTCTACGCAGATAGATAAGTGTGTTGATCACACTGGCGCCACCGTGTTTGTGTTCACTGGTCTTGGGTATGTCTACAACTACGTAAATTATAACACTCAGAAATAACTTTTTGTTTGTGGTAAAGTGACTGATGTGCCTAACTTTTTTCAGCAGAGACTCTGTTTCACTGAATAATTCACAAGGTTCCCCGAATATGTAAGACCTCTTGAAACCTCCTCACTTGTATGTGTTAGCTGTTCACACCAACAGTATACACTCCAATTCCTCACACAAACATATGGAAGCAAATTAGCATCCTAATTATTTGAATTATATTAGCCTTTGAAAAACACATTTTGAAATTTAATGACTGTTGAATTGTTCATTTTAAAATTTAAATACTACTGAATTTATTAAACTGAAATATTTGACTTTAAAGTGCCCCTATTATGCGTTTTCAAATATGATCTTTCATGCAGTGTGTCATGTAGCTGTATGTGAACATAAAC
>JAQQZT010000004.1:14646770-14657219 GCA_030068275.1 Clarias platycephalus | reverse complement strand
TATGAAGTCTTTACAGAGCAGAAGTAGCAGAAACATCTCAATATCAACTGTTCAAAGGAGATTAATGCATTTTTTGGCCGCCTTCAGCATTCCTTTACAACGTAGAAAGAAATAAAAATCAGGAACCATCATGGAGTTAGAAAGTGACCTAAAACTTTTGAACAGTAGTATATACTGTATATATAAAAACACAAACATGAAATTCAGACCTCGGCTTGAAGAAAATTTTATTGACCTTAATATTTAATTTAGGATTCCGGCTATAGGCTGACAAGAATACAGAGGTCTGGTTTCTATGAATTTAATTTCACCTGTAGAAATTATTATGACATATATACATTTTGTGCGTTATTGCACTCCTTTTGCTCAGTGATATCAATAGTGATGAAGGATGTGAATAGTGATTAACCGTGTGACGTGTGTCTAGGCTACTTATGGAAATAAATGTTCCTGCATCTTTTGTTCTGATTTTGAAAACAGACCTGTCTTAAATTAGTCACAGTCTTCACCAGTGGAGCAGCGGTCAGAAGGGCAACTTCGTCCTTAGGAAACTGGAAGGCCAGCTTGAGAGGAAAAAAAAGAGAACCCATGAAATATGTCTGGATGGATATAAACACCAAGCATAAACAACAACTCAATATAAAATCAGAGCTGATAAATTTACCTGTTCTGCACAGGTGACCCCTGAAATTCCTCCACCTACGACCACAAATCTGAAGTGTTTCTCTGCCGGGGAGCTTTCTGCCATAACACTCAACTCCACCTACACATATTCATACAACACACACACACACTTTTACGGAGCCATATAAACTGTCAGCCGAAAACAATTATTTATTTTGTACATGCTATTAAAACTAATGCTTTAGAAAATAAACATGTGTATGATAATCGATACATATTAAACCTGTCTATTATCGTTTACAATACATCTAAACACATTTTTGTATGTATATATTTTGTTCATGAAACGCTGACGTCTTTGTCCGAGTTATCCCTATTTTCGACATTTTTCTCGTGTTTACAGTCTAAATAAGGCTTACTTTTCGATGTATTAAAGTTGTACCACAGACAGAGCGCATGCGCTGTAATGTTGCTATGACGAGGGTCTGAAGTCCGAGGTTAAGTCCCAAACGGCTATCTATAGGAAACACAAAATACACTATGTAAAATATAGAATCGGTTCACATACACCCTAACTAGTGCACTTATGTTAGTGGTAGTGAGTCATTTAAAATGGAGCACAAACATCACGCTTCACTTGCGGAAACGGCCATGATCTTCACCTTTTGCATCAGCTCAGTACGGGAGCCGACGAGGCTCAAAAATATCACTTTCATTCTAATTGAACTGCGATTTTAAAAAAATATATTATTAACGAAATAAAATTTAATTTACGTCATATAAACCATATATATTTTTAACCATATTATATTTTTAGGAACAATATATAAATATTCATGAATATAGAAGCAAATAACATGTACTGTACTATATAAAAAATATAGCACCTTATAAATAACAATTATAAAAATATTCCTCTTGTGATCCTAAAAAATAAATAAATAAATTAATAATAATAATAAAAATAATAATTTAAAAAAACAAATATAAAAGATTTTTGTTAGTTTCCTTGCCATAATTTAGTATATTTCAAACTGTAGAGAACTGTTCAAACACAGACCCTGGGACAGGAATTGAACCCAGACCCTGGAGGGGCAAGGCGTCATTAAACCACTGTGCTGCCATAGGAAAACAGAAACCAGGGCAGGGACTGAAATATATATAAAATATATAAAATATTCCCATTAACAATTTATTGACGAGAGATTAAAACTTTTTGTGTACCATTATTGCAAATACATAATTTATGCTTGCTCTAGCATGTTAATTTTTATATTATAAATTTCAATATACTTTTTTTAAATGGCCAGCCCTTTTCTGATGCCGTGTGGGTGCCAGCATAAATAAACTCTAAAAAAAATAATAAAATAAAAAAAATTAATGATGCTTATAAAAACTGATGATTACATCAGATTAGCACATTACTGTAGCAATTAAATTTAGGGTAATTAATTATATCATCAAATCAACCCTTTACTGCCCCTTACCACATACAGTACAGTATTTTACATACATACTGTAAAAGAAACACAAATAGATTTATTGTTCCATTATTGTTATGATTTAAAGGAACCAGTGGCGCAGCAGTTAAGTTTCATTAAAGAATGTTCTCGGCTACTGATCAAGTCATGAGCTCCAATCCCAATAATGCCCAACAGCAAAGAAAATACTTTTTTTTTTTTTTTTTAAATCTTGCTAGTGTAACTGAAACACCTGGATTTGGCAGAAAGAAACACTCAAATGTATACATTTATGACTATATGTATGTTTGATATTTTTCCTACTTTTCTGTCAAACGGTTTAAAAAATATGAAGGTTCTAATTAGCAATGCTTAAACCTCTGCAGGTTCAGATTGGATAAAACATTTGAATGTGAATGAACTGAAATCTGTTTAAAAAGTTGATAAATTTCAGCCAACTCCAATTATATTATTTAAATTGTTAGGTCAGTGTGTTACTCAGTTTGGTTTCTTCTCTACATGCAGTGTAAGATGAAAAATAAATCTGATGGCAGTGCCTGCCAGGCATATTAATTTCCCTGAGAAGCGTGTATGCACTTTAACCTTTCAGACGCTGAGAATGTAGATGCTCACGTCACTGCAGCAGATTGTACAACCAAATTGTCCACAACCAGCTATTATTCACTAATCTATCAACGTCACTGACAATACCACTGTTAGACACACTTAGATTAAAAGAGAAACAGCATAAGACTAGGGTGAAAGTCAGTTTACCTATGTCATAATAATTACACCATTTATCACAAATGATCTGGAGTGAGTCATAAAAAGGATGTCTATCAAATGAAGAAATTTTTAAGGAATGGAAGGCACGTACCAGCCGAAAGGTTCAACAATGGTGTGATTAAATGTAGTTTGTGATAAGAGATGGCCATCTTGGTTTTGGCACTTGAAGGTTTGTGTGTAATTTATGACAAAAACTTTCATCAGTTTCAGACTCGGACTGAACTACTGCCAGTGCGGTGGTGGTTATGTGAGGTGTGCCCCTGCTCTGCAATCCTGATTGATTCATTCACTTTACAACCATTTTCAGTGCTTGTTCTATTTCTGTCCTTTATGACTTCAGGCAGAGCAAGTGCACCTCCAAAAGGACAAGTGTCCTACAAAGGTAATATTCTCTAATAGATAAAATATACTGATGTGATGGGCATGATATATACAGTATGTGAGACGAGATATGCTGCAACTGTGAGAAGTAAATGACTACTACTGCCAGCAAGTATGTGCTGCGTGTGTAATGGAGATGGTGGTGGTCGTGCATATAAATTTGTATTAACTCACCCATTGGAATAAGGGTGATTGGTCAGAAGTGACACTTCCCTCTGTGAAAATATGTGAACCCCAACCATGTCAGTGATATGCCAATGCATAAAATATCCTTTAATTTACAAATACTAATTCTAATAATAAAAATCATCATCATCATCATCATCATCATCATCCATTCATTCTCTATAGGAGCCCTGGAGGCTCTAGATGAGGCACAAGGCGGGATACACCATGAACATGGTGCCAGTCTATTGCAGGACACACACACACACACACACACACACACACACACACACACACACACACACAAACACACACACACACACACTATGGGCAATTTATGAATGTCAATTAGTCTACATGTCTTTGGACTGTGGGTGGAAACCAGAGCTCCAGGACGAAACTCTACCTCCAAACCTGGTCAACCTTGTTTGCGAAATTGACTAGAACTAGATCTATTTAAGAAAAACACTCCAAACACTTGTATTTATCTTTGTCATTGTGGAGTAGGGCATGTAGAATGATGAGAGCAAAAAGGATTTGAATGCATTTTAAGATAAGTGTAAAACATAACAAAAGATGAAAAAACTTTAAAGGTTCTGAAAACTTTCCATCAGCACTGGACTGTATTTGGTTGCACAAGGGCCCTTACACAATCATTAGGAAGGTGGTTTTAATGTTACACCAGCTAAACCTTTATTTTTTACATGTACATTACAGCACAGTGAAATTCCTTCTTCAAATATCCAAGTGTAACTGGGGTCAGAATGCAGGATCAGCCATGATACAGCGCCCCTAGAGCAGATAGGGTTAAGGGCCTTGCTCAAGGGCCCAACAGTGGCAACTGAGCTGGGGATCAAACCGCCGATCTTCCGATCAGTAACTCACTTTACTTAACCCTCTACCACTATGGCTGATCAATGTACAGTATACAACCATTATCAACTATATTCCATGATAAACATTTTACAGGGATGTAAGATCAGGGATGGGTTTGCAGATTTCTTATAAAAGACTTTTTGGAAATTACAAATGTATTATTATGAAAATTATTACATTTATTATTGTAATAATTATTCTGGATAATACACGATACATTCTACAATATATTTATTGTTATAATTATTATACTTACTAACAAATAAACAAAAATATCACATCAGTAATAAACATTGTTGGTTACAATGAATATTCAGTATATACTGTATAATGTACTGAATACAGTCTAAATACAGTCTAAATACACTCATTTAATGTGGTTGCATAATTATTTATATATAAATCATTTAATGATATTTAAAGTTTTTTTTTTCCCTCAGGCTCTAAAGATTTGTGGATAATACCTGGTTTACACAAAGAATCATTAATTTTTTTTTTTTTTTTAAGTCAGCTACTGTACATTTGGCTCACTAAACCAACCATTTGGTAAATTAATATATTAAAATTAATATATTAACATATACAGTTTTATTCTACTGTACTGTTCAACAACTCTGTAACTGAACTCATTTCATCTCCAGATCCATTTCATAACAGTACAGTACCCCACTACACATTTAAAGCTTCAAACAGCTCATTTTATTGCACCATTGATGCCTTGCATGTGGAGCTGGTGTGTTTATTTCTCATAATTAAGGGTTTACTGTATGATCAGATAAACAGGATCGGAGGTGAACTATTTTTATTAAACATAATAAAGCTCATTAATGACTAATGCTTTTGAGGTGCAACAATAGCATAAAGAAAGTGACCCAGAGTGTTGGTAAGCCTTTGCTTCTCAACATAGTCATGTAAACAAGGGCAAATTCAAGGGCCATGATACAGCAGCAGAGACATTTTTGAGATAATTATACACTGCATAATATGTTTGCAGAATTTGCTCAACACTCAATACAATACTTAAGTGAGCACTAAAACACACTCACACACATGCACGCACAAATGCATGCACTTTGTATTCTTTATTATTTGCTCTTCTATCTCTTACAATAAACCCTCTCAAACAGAAGATTTACTTTTTCAGTTTTATTTATTCTAGTGTGCGGATCAAGGTTGAATTTAGGGATATTATATGAAATTTAGTCATTAGATTTCATTAGAGTTTAAATTATGTACAGTAAAGAAATGCCATGTTATTTTACAATGCTTTTTATTTTATAGTGCATTATGAATTGTGTGTGTGTGTGTGTTTTTTTTAGAAGGTATTAATTCATAAACATACAGCATATTTACAATATGCTGTAAGAAATGTGGCACTATCATTAATATCAATTAACTTACTATGAAATGTTCATACTGGTACACCAGTGCACGAGTGGGTAATGTTATTTTTGACAGCAGCAGTAGGAAGTCAATTTGACACCCAAAATGGAGCTAAATAGTGACTGATGTTGAAGATGGAGTAGGGAGAATGAGTGACACCAATGATGAGACAATGAGCCAAAGTGGCATTCTCTATGCAGCAAAGGGGTAAGGGTATGTTCTCAGCAGAGCAAGAAAGTGGAGAGACGTCCACAGTGGGCAATGTAGGGAGGATAATGACTCACTACTGAGTGAGGGGCCGCTTCTCACCAAATTATCAGAGAGGGCACATGGTGTTTAGCCATTCCCATAGTGTGGGCTGCCTTCCCTAGTTGCTCTAATATCAGGATCAGTCCTATACAGGAAGGCTTTCTTGGCAAAATAATCTGCTGCATCCATGTTTTAGGTCTAGAGGTCTATCATGCTTATTACTGTAAGAGAAGTTCTCTACTTTAAATTTTAAGAGAAACACAAAGTAATTAAACAAGTCTATGAACATGAACTAGGCTTCTAAACAACAAATAAAACATAAACTTTAATCCTGGAATGCAACAGGAAGGTTAAATACCCAATTACTCATTCATTCACTTATTCTCTGTACTGTTTATCCTGCACAGGATCACAGGAGGCCTGGAGTCTATAGCAGGGGACTTGAGGCACAAGATAGAATATATCATGAACATGCCATTGCCAGGCAAGATCACGCAGACACTCACACACAGCGGCAGAGCGGGAGAGCAAATCTGAGTACCGTGATAGAACACACTAAGCACAGAAACATGCAAACTCCATGCACAAACAACACTGAAGGTACGAGGCCACAGTGCTCAACACAACGACACTGTGTTGCCTGACACATAAATTATAGTTTAGTGCCTCCTCTGGTGCTATCACACTGAGAAAAAGCTTCTTCCCCAGAGCTGTAGCTGTGTGTCTACACACACACACACACACACACACACACACTGAGCTGAGAACCGAAGACGTATATACTGTAACAAACCAAGCTGTTTGTCCCTCTTCCCCATGTTGCCGCTAATGCCCCAAACACTTTACATCAGGACTGTATTATTATTATTGGTAATTATTATAGAAGTATACAATAACTTGTGCAATATTTTCCTTATTTCGAACAATTTCTGACTATCATGTTTGCACTGTTTGCACTCTACTGTTTGCATCAAGATCCAAGTCCCACTTCACATACTGTACATTCCATTGTATATATTGTTTTATTTATTATATTTTTGTGCAGTTATCTTTTTTGTTCTTTTGTTTATATTTACATTTTTATTATTGCTGCTGATCTCTGAGAGCTACCAACCTAATCTTGTTGTATCACTACAATGACAATAAAGTCTTGTTTTCTTTATCATACAGTAGTAGTTGCTGTAGTTATACAATGTTTAGAAACACAGCCAGAAACTGTTGTGCTTGATTCATCTTTATGTTTATTTTCTTCGATACTTATTTTGGTAGTAGAAGTCATGGTATGATGAAATATTTACTATACAAAATGTACATATAATGACTTTGAACACAGAATTGTACCTTTAAGATTCTTTTATTACAAAAAGAAAACAAAAATCTTACCTTTTTTACTGGCTTATTAAGTGTATAATAATATATTAATGTTGACAATTAATTTATGTTTGCAGCAAACACTGTACATTATAACATTGTGTGTTTCATAACTAAAGGCACAGACAGGTCAAATAAAAGAGATAAATAACACTCAGTTGAGTCACTGTTTTCATCACCATCATCATCATCATGAACAACAACATCATCATCAGTTCTGTTACAGTGGCTCTGGGTTTGCATGTAAACACACACATACACACACACACACACACACACACACACACACACACACACACACACACACACACACACATGCACACACTCATTCAGCAATTAAGCATCATCAGTTCACTTAGGGCTGCTTTTTCCAGGAACCCATGTAAACACATAGGGAGAACATGTGTCACCCTTTTAGAAAGACCTGGTCGTACCATTTTAACACTCGCTTAGTCTTTCCTTGATTAATGTCTATTAAATTCTGTTTACTTTAATTTATCTAGAGTTTTTTACAATGGTCATTGACGGAAAGCAGCATGTAAAAAAATATGCATAAATTATAATGATCAGATTGTCATCAGATGAGGCTACAAAGGCTACAGCATCACCTGGGGTTCAAACTCGCGATCTCTGGATGATAATATGCAACTGTTTGTGGGAATTTCAGTCCAGAACTATTGACTGACTGCAGTCACAAGATTATTATGAGGATGATGATAATCATGATAAGGAAGATGAGGAAGAAGGAACATTGAGATAATTTTATTTAGAATTTAACTTGCATGAATTATTAACCAATTTTAAAATACAGTCCAGGTTTAGATGTGGGAAAGCAAAAAAATGGAATAAAGTGAAATGAAAAAAATACAAATAATTAATTAATACATTAATTAATTAAAAATGAGCAGAATCAACCAGTAACTTTAATGAAACTTTTTAAAGCATTTAAAGAAATAATGAAAAAAGAAAAACATTTTGAATCTTGAAAAAATAAACCATGTTTCATTCTTTCGATCCTTTCTTTCTCTTTTTCAAAAGCAGTCTTTGTCAAGGCAACATCTGCTTTCGCTCCCTGATGAACAGACAAAAGGATGGACAGAGTTTCCATCTGCGTTTTACAACAGCATCACTTTTTTTTCTCTGTGAAGATGAAAGTGTGTAACAGAAAGCTTTGTCCGACAGGTATAAGCACGCACACACATGCGCGCACACACACACACACACATACAGGTGGTAATGCAGGTGTAAGTTTGCAGGTGTCAGAGTTTCGCGGCTTGTCGTGACACGTGCACGCGCCGCTCTGGTTCTTGCTTAAGGACGTGTTGTATCACTCCGAGAGACGACCGCGGGCCAACGTGTGCCAAAATCAAAACAAATAGCTTGCACACACACACACACACACACACAACTGTTGGCTCACACTTCTATGTCTTACGTATATAAGCAGTGCTTAGTTTTTTTATGTAACTCAAGTTTCTCCTGTCTAACGGGTTTCTTCTGGACACATTTAGAGCGAAGAAAAATAACAAGATGAACACCTGAAAGCTGTTTCTTTATTGGCTCGTGTTCATACGACACTGCCAAGAAACAAAAATACAGACATTAAGAAAGATGGAGGATAATAAACAGATCCCTGGCATGATGAAACCCAGGTGGACATTTTTTCATTTCTTTCTCAGTCCTGTCGTTCTGCTGATCGTTAGCGCTGTCGATTCTGGATTCTGATTGGTCGGAAATGACTGCAACAGGAGCTCCGACAGTAGCGCAGCTGCAAATTCTCTACGTTATGGTTTCCATAGCTCTTTTGTAGCTATGGCATCAACCACAACAGTGGACGGCGGCAGTACCATTATACTGTACCATTACCCGACATTAGGACACTATGTATTTTCGTTGATAACTGATAAGGTGTATTTTGGAGCCAAAAACAAAAAGTAACATGATAATCTTGCACAGTCCCACTGAGCTAAATCAAGTTGGTATCTTGCACTGTATTTCACAGAAAATACTTCAGTCGTTGTGCCAAAAAGTGAATGGCTGCCAAAATCTGATTGCACTCTGCTAGAAAATAGTGAAATTTGCACTAAACTCATGGTAACTATGAAAGATCCCAATTTGATTTAGCTCAGTGAGACTGCAGAAGCTTACATATGAGTCTCAGCTGAATGAGGGTTGTGCATTCCCCACAAACCCACCCCCTCGGCCCCCATTACTTACATCATACTCACGCTTGGTTTTATAACAACCATGACCTATTGTAATGTATTCATACGCAGCTCAGTGTTGAGTTGAAAGAATCCGAGCCTTCGTTTTAGTGCCTCCAGGGATGTTTACAGATGAAGTTAAAGCTTCAAGCCTAACAACTACAAGATGCATATTATTTTGTGATACTTCTGCCTTCTTTCTGTCTTTGGATATAGAATAGAAGGCTACAGTATTTTATTCATGTCATGCCTGTTGCCAGCAACCTGGTGAATTTGCTTTGGTTGCGGATTTGTTTTGCAGTGGCATCCAGTAAGTAACGTCCCTTTTGCCATTCGGAAGTGGGTGCGACCACTGCAGACAGACATCATGACATTAGATGTAAAAGGTCTATAGCGACGACTTAATTGCAGGGATTTGTTCAGTGGACGTGCAGTGTGATCTAATGATTAAATCAGATTGTAGCCCATAAAACCCTTTAAATGTTCTGGAAAGTTTCTTATTCAGCTTTATCCTTATCCTTGACATCTAATGAACATCCTGCTGTAGTCATGACCTCATTTCCAAAATTGTCTGAGTAGCACATGTGACAGAACTTACTAATATTTTTTAAAAAAAGCTTTTTTTTTTTTTTTTAACTGAAACTAAGTTTTGTCCTATTTAACAACTCTACTGATTTAATAACCTGTTCTGGCTGGATTTGTATCTCAGATTGATCAGGAAAAATACTATAGGACATCTTTCAACATGTATTCCTTGTGATCTTTTTGGTCTGTGTCATATTACCCAAAATGTTGCTTAAAGGAGAAATGTGTCTGGGCTCTTACTGGTTAACAAGATGTCTGTTTAGCCTTTTGGAAGGAGTCTCCAGTTTCAGCAGTGGTGTCAAAAGTATTCACATTCATTACTTGAGTAGAAGTATAGATACTAGGGTTTAAAAAGACTTCTTTAG
>JAQQZT010000004.1:14580310-14592902 GCA_030068275.1 Clarias platycephalus | reverse complement strand
AGGTTAACACACAAACTACAATTTGGGCTGCAGGCTGGCGTTAGACAGAGACAAACAAACGCCAGTGTAGAAGTCAAACGAGCGCCACTACAAAACGCAACATAAATGTCTAGGACATTCAGAGCGCGTTCGTTTATCCAAAAATTTAACGCCCGTGTGAACAAGGCCTTACATAACGTACATAGGCTCTCTTAGCTTCACAAGGGTTCTCGAGCTTGACCCAATGCTCTTTAGCTTGACCCAAGGCTCCTTTAGCTTGACATAACATACATAAGCTCTCTTAGCTTAACAAGGGCTCTCTAGCTTCACAAGGGCTCTGAGCGAGACAAAAGGCTAGGAGCGAGAAAAAAGGCTAGGACCTGGAGTTGAAACGAGACAAGATAATTTCCTATTGGAAAATGCGGTTCATAATACAAAATTTCATCTTAAGAACTCAACTCTTGGGAGGCGGGCAGCAAAACCAAGGCAAGGCAACAGTGCTAACCACTAAGCCACCATGCCACGTACAACCATGATATTGATTTTATGATGATTCATCTCTGTTGACTTTATTTTAAGGAAGGACTGGGTGTTTATTTTCTAAATAAACCTGATTTTTTTTCAATTCATGTATTTGACAAAGGTAAAGTCTGTGTGCTTCTTTGTTTAGATAAGTAAAATAAATTGATGATTAAAGTAAATTTAAATAGAAAAAGCTAATTTGTCTAGTGTCCTGTTCCTTTGAGGTCTTTTTTGTTTTGTTTAAACAATTAATGAAAGGCATTCAACCAAAACTATAAAAGTAATGTAATTGTTTGTCATTAGTTAAAAGCAATGCTTTTAACAAAGTAAACATAATAAAGGCCTGCTTGAAGAATTAACCATGCAGAAAGTTCTTCAGAAAAAAGTACAGCTGAGCTGGCTTTAACACAAACATTTGCGCGCCGGCAGGACGAAAGAATCCATCTTAGCACCATCTAACAGTCAGTAGTGGGCGGAGTCAGTACATTCTCCATTGAGGTTTCTCACATTCCAATCCTCCTATATTCTAGTCTTTTAATGAAGTTCTTAAAACCCAAAGCATTTTTTAAACAAAGAAAAAAATTAATATGGGTCACTTAAGCACAAAATAGCATAGACGCAAATGATCAAGTGTTTAATTGCTGTTGTCGTTTCCTCAAACATGATTTTCCCAACTTGGCGTTTATAAAGATTCAGACAGACTGAATTTAAGAATGCACCCCTAGGAACCTAAAACACAAACATACACACATACATACACACCGCCTGCGTGCACAAACGGAAACACTTACAGTATGTGTCTGGATTTATTTTTTACTTTTTTTAAATGTAAAGTGAAGGTTAGTTTTTTTTTATTTTGACTTTATATTTTGTGATAATTATTTTTATGTATTTATTTTTGGGGGCTGTGGAACAAATAATTTGAGTTTCCATTATTTCTTATGTGAAAATTTTATTTGGTTTACGAGTGTTTTGAAATATGAGCCTGCTTCCAGAACAAATTATGCTCATAATCCAAGGTTCCACTGTACTATTTTTTTTTGCATTTTGTGCAATATTTAGTAAAGGCATAGCAAGATGGGTGCCAAGAATGTTTCTAATCCTTGTATTAATTAATTAACCAAGATTACACACACACAGGACTTTTAACTCGTTTGCAGGTTTTAACAAAACCTAAGAACACATACTGTAAGACACACACACACACAACACTTTGTGTTACCAAACCCAAAACACACTGCAGTGCACAAAATACAACTATTTAAAAAATTTTGGTGTTTATGTCAATAGATGTATAGTTCCAAGTCTTGTATCCTGTGACAGTGTGTGTGAAGCGCAGGTCGTCTGGTAACCCGCGGACTCCGCGGGTAACCCACGGGTCGGGTTGGGGTGGGTAAAGAAATTGTCACTTTATTTGAGGGGCGGGTTGGGGCGGGTTGGGGCGGGTCATTAAAAACAAAATTAAATAAAACATCCATGTATGTTGCATGCAATCCGTATAATGTTTCCAAGCACTTTCAGGCTGAAATAAAGGCTCTTTTCATTTGAATTACAATGCCTAGTTTGTCTATTTAATGGTTGCGGGTGCGGGCGGGTTGTAAAAATAGTTACAGTGGTGCGGGGCGGATTGGGGAGGGCCAAATAATTTCATAAAAGCGGGACCCGCAGGTTGGAAAAATACCCGTCCCGCGCATCACTAGTATGCGTGTGTGGGGGGAGAGTATTGTATCGGCCTCACCAATTTTATGAGTCAATCCAGGAGTATGATGATGAAAAAACCGTCGTGAATTGGTGCTGTTTTGCAACGCTGGAAAAAATGCCAACCAGTCGAGTAAAAATGTCTGTCTATTTATTTCATAATTAACTTCATTTACATGTTTTGATTGTTTTTATATGAAAAAATATAATTAAAGTGTTGAAAATTAGTTTTTTTTTTTTTCTGGGGCTGGAATGGATTACCTGAATTTATATAATTTTCTATTGGAAAATGCGGTTCACAATACAAAATTTCATCTTAAGAACTCGACTCTTGAAAGGATTAAATTTGTATGTAGAGATACACCTGTGTCTGTTCAATCAAGGTGGATTTTTTCCATGCTCATGCTCATATTAAATTCGACAGTATCGAGCCACAAATTCTTGGGCGGCCTAGGGTTAGAGCCTTTTTCCCTAGTTTCACTGAACTTGTGTTCTCGAGCGTCAAAATTTTTCCTGTATCCCTTCTTGATCGTCCAAGTCTCGAGCCATGGGTTGCTATAGGGAAGAAGAGTGTGCTGATTTACTGTAAGTCCATCAGTGTTGTTAGTTCCAGTGATTGCTTTTCTATGAAAACAAGTTGGCCTAACAATACCCCAACAATTATAACACATGAACATTATTTTAAAATTTATTTTATCTTCCAAAACTAAAATAGTTGTTATTAGTCTTTCATGCTGCTCCCCTCGAGGGGTCCCTATAGCAGGCCATTTAATCAGCACACAACTTGGTTTTATGCCAGTTGCCCTTCCTAAATCAACTCTCCCTTTTTTCATGGGCTTGGGACTGGCACTGCATCCAGTGGCTGGGATTTGGGCATTGGGTGGGAATTTGTGCTTACAACCAATACTACTTGAGCTCACTGAAATGTTTTAATTAGAAGTTGGGCCACCTTAATATTTTGAACATTGTGTCAACTAAAAAGTAATTTGAAATATTTAGTTTTGGTCAGCCCTTTTTAAAAAAAATTGAGTAATCTCAAAAAAGCTGTGCAACTTGCTACTTAACTGTTTTACGTTGCAGCACCTTACTCTTTTTTGCATGAAATATGAACATCCCTTTTTTCGATGGAAGCTTTGTTTTATTTTTGTCACACACACACCCGCACCGCGACCGGCACTAGGACCCGGAAGTAGTACGGTCACAAAACAGGAAGCATGAAAGGATATCGCGCTTCACATCGCTCAGTCATTGAGTTCGCCCATGTTGGTCCAGACAGTTCGTCAGCCATTTTGTGAGTACTCACTTTCTTGGGTTTACTTTCTGGTTCGAGTGTGTGTTTATAGGACACGGGTTAAATTCTTGTTTTTGCTCCCCTTGCTCCCCTTCTGAGCCGAGCTAATCGACAAGCTAACCGGAGAGCTCGCTACTCTTTGCTGGAGCATCCAAGACTTCGCGGTCTTGCGCCGTGAGGTGGCGGAGCTTCGGCAGGAGAACGCAGCCCTTCGCGAGGCAGTCGCTAGTGCGGCTAGCCGGTCTCCCGTCGCAGTGGCTGCAGCTCCGCAACCAAACCTCTAACTTCTGATTTTTTTCTCTCTTTACCGGAAAAATGGGATGGCACGGATGACTTCTAGGATTAAAGACGAGCTAGCCGGGCGAGAGCTTCCCGCCACACTGGAGGGATTGATCCAGCTCGCCCTCCGGATCGACCAGCGCCTCCTCTCTCGCTCAAAGCCAGCCCCGCGAACCCTGCCACCAGCACCCACGTACTCGTACACAGCTCCACGACCACCTCCTTCACTCCCACCACCCACGGACATCCACGGACCTCCTGCCGTGGTTGACACCGGAGCCGGGGAACCCATGCAACTAGGATGCGCCTCCCTAACCGTGGCCAAACGTGAACGACGTTTAAGAGAGGGATTGTGCGCCTATTGTGGGACAGCGGCGCACCACCGTGCTATTTGCCCCGACCCAGACCCGGTGAGACGGAAGAGAAACTCACCGGGCCCTCTCCAGTTCTCCATCACAAAAACCACCACCATCCCTCGGCTCACGGTTCAGGTCTCCCTCCAATTTCGTCACAAACAGGTCAGAAGTACTGCATTCATCGATTCCGGTGCCGCGGGTAATTTCATTGACTCTAACTATGCCAAAAAACTGGGGGTAAAAATCGAGGCGTTATCCCAACCTGTTTGCATTATATCTGGAGACGGTCTGCCCCTTTCATCTAGCCCCATCACCACCCAGACACAACCCATCACCCTTACCATCAATCAACATTAAGAACAGATCCAATTTCATCTAACCTCCATTTCATCACCACCCATCATCCTCGGACACCCCTGGCTTCTGCATCATGATCCTCTGATATCCTGGACTCAAAACCGGATCCTGCAGTGGGGGCCGGTCTGCAACAAACTTTGCCTACCGGCACCGGCTGGGACATGCCCTAGGGAGTCCGAGGCCCCCGACGTCGACACCAACGCCATCCCTCCCGCCTATCGAGACCTGGCTGAGGTATTCTGCAAAAGACGAGCCACCCATCTCCCGCCACATCGCCCCTACGACCTGGCAATCGACCTTCAGCCAGGCTCGGTTCCCCCCCGCGGCCATCTCTACTCCCTCGCGCCCACCGAGACACAAGCGATGGAGGAGTACGTGTTGAGCGCCCTCCGCCAAGGTACCATCAGGCCCTCCTCTTCGCCCCCCGCCGCGGGGCGGTGAACTTTGTCCATGTGTCGACTATCGGGGGCTAAACAACATTACCATCAAGAACCGACACCCACTGCGTCTTACCGACTCTGCCCTGGACGCCCTCTCTGGTGCCACAATTTTAACGAAGTTGGACCTTCGGAGCACCTACAACTTGGTGCGTATCATAGAGGGCAATGAGTGGAAGACAGCCTTCATCACCCCCACTGAACACTATGAAAGACTAGTCATTCCATTCGTACTCTGCAATGCCCCCGCCGCCTTTCAAAGTTTCATCAATGATGTTATTCCGGACATGTTGGGGCGGTGGGCATTTGCCTACCTGGAAGACATACTTATATACTCACGAACAGTAGTATATAGCATGAACAGAAGAACATGCTCAACATGTCAGGGCGGTCCTCAAGAGATTGCTCGCCCATCAACTGTATTGTAAGTTGGAGAAGTGCGCTTTTCACGAGCGCTCCACTACATTCCTGGGCTTTGTTATCTCGCCCCAGGGTGTGGCCATGGACAACACCAGCAGAAACTAGAAGCTGTGCGTCATTGGCCCCTACCCAAGACCCTCAAGCAGCTTCAACGGTTCCTCGGGCTTGCGCATTTCTATTGTCACTTCATCAGGGACTACAGTACAGTTGCAGCACCCCTAACCGCTCTGACATGCCTGACACCGCATCACTTCACCCTAGCTACAAGCCCTATGGCTTCTTCTCCAAAAAATTTGACCCCACTCAACAGCGATATGGGGTAGGGGACCGCGACCTGTTGTCCATAAAGTGTGCATTGGAGGAATGGCGTCACTGGCTCCAGGGCATCAGCGAGCCTTTCATTGTCTGGACTGACCACCAGAATCTGGAGCCCGCGCCTGTCCTCCCACCATCAAAGATCATAGCACCTCTCCATTGGGACTTGGAAACGAGGGTCCGCCAGGCACAGGCCACGGAGACCCAACCGGCAGGTGTGCCGTCTGGACGACTCTACCTGCCTTCAGCGCTCAGGAGTAACGTCGTGAGGTGGGGCTACACATCACCCATCTCGGGACACCCTAGTGCTAGGCGCACGCTACAGTTTATTCAACGCGCCTTCTGGTGGCCCTCCATGACCCGGGACATAGACGAGTTCATCCAGGCGTGCCCAGTGTGCGCCAGGGCGAAGACTACCAACCAGCCGACGCCGGGAGAGCTCCAGTCGCTTCCGGTTCCCCGCCGGCCCTGGCACATTGCCATCGATTTCATCAAGAGAAGACGACAATCGTGGATCGGTTCTCCAAAGCCGTGCACCTGGTGGCCCTCACGGACTCCCGTCAGCTAAAGACACAGCCGAGCTGATACTAGAGCATGTAGTCCGCTTGCATGGGTTACCAAAAGACATCGTCTCGGACAGAGGGCCCCAGTTCACTGCCTGGTTCTGGAAGGCCTTCTGCCGTCTGATCAATTCGACCTGTAGCCTTTCTTCTGGGTATCATTCCCAGACCAACGGTCAGATGGAGTGAACCAACCAACAACTAGAGCGCTATCTGAGATGTTTTGTCGCCGATTGTCAGCGCTCCTGGGCCCGCTATCTCATATGGGCTGAGTTATCTCATAACCTCCATGTATCATCCGCCACCAATCTCAGCCCATTTGAGGTATGCCACGGTTTCCAACCTTCGATGTTCGATCAACAAGAACCGGAAGTTGATGTACCGTCGGACCAACAGTTGGTTCGCAGGTGTCGGCAGCTGTGGAGACAAGCCAACCAAGCCATCCAACGGGCTAACACCCGCTACGTCACCCAACATCGCCGTCGACACCCTCCGGGACGAATGTATAACATAGGTGACAAAGTATGGCTGTCCACAAAAAATCTACAGCTCCACACCGAATCAAGGAAATTATCGCCCAGGTTCATCTGTCCTTATCGCATCACACTCCACATCAACCCTGTCACCTACCGGCTCCAGCTGCTTGCGGCACTCCGAATCCATCTGGTATTCCACACCTCACAACTGAAAGCCTTCACCACTTCTCCTATGATTCCATACCCCACCCCCCGCTCCTCCTCCCCGAATCATTGACGGTGGCCCTGCTTAAGCTGTACATCGGATCCTCGATTCGCGCCCTCGAGGCAGAGGCATCCAGTACCTGGTCGACTGGCAAGGCTACGGCCCCGAGGAGTGATCTTGGATTCCGGCCCGGTTCATCCTCGACCCCGAGCTTATCAGGGACTACCGTCGTCGGGTATCCTCCACCTCAGGACCGTCGGGAACCGGTCCTGGACAGGGGGGTACTGTCACACACACCCGCTCCGGGACCGGCACTAGGACCCAGAAGTAGTACGGTCGCAAATCAGGAAACATAAAAGGCGACAAGATGGCGCTTCACATCGCTCAGTCATTGAGTTCGCCCATGTCGGTCCAGACTGTTCGTCAGCCATTTTGTGAGTACTCACTTTCTTGGGTTTACTTTCTGATTCGAGCGTGTGTTTATAGGACGCGGGTTAAATTTGTGTTTTTCCCTTGCT
This sequence comes from Clarias platycephalus, assembly GCA_030068275.1. Lineage (NCBI taxonomy): Eukaryota > Metazoa > Chordata > Actinopteri > Siluriformes > Clariidae > Clarias > Clarias platycephalus. The sequence continues at coordinate 14,585,489 of JAQQZT010000004.1, read as the reverse complement.
CCCCTTCTGTGAGAGTCCTTGGAATAAATCACGTGGTTATCCTGTCTACTCGCTTGCTTCCGCGTTTGGGTTTACCATCCACGCTACAAAGGGCTAACCGCTAATCGCTAAGTCTTCTGATCAACCCGGGTTAGTTCGTGATAATTTTGATTACATGGCTGATAAAGGAGATTCATCCAAAGAATGTTCTACTTCATTGGAAACTTTGACTTTCTGTTTGCTTATTACAAGTGTCAGTAGATCATTTTAAGTAGGTAATGCGATCAAATGCATACATTTGAATCCCGATCTCCAGTCTGTGCGTGTGGAGTTTGCATGATTTTTTTCAGTATCATGGAAATTTTTTTCGGTAATTCATGTATTTGACAAAGGCAACGGTAAAGTCTGTGCGCTTCTTTGTTTAGATAAGTAAAATAAATTGATAGTTAAAGTAAATATAAATAGAAAAAGCTAATTTGTATAGTGTCCTGTTCCTTTGAGGTCTTTTTTTGTTTTGTTTAAACAATTAATGAAAGGCATTCAACCAAAACTGTACTGTAATTGTTTGTCATTAGTTAAAAGGAATACTTTTAACAAAGTAAACATAATAAAGGCCTGCTTGAAGAATTAACCATGCAGAAAGTTCTTCAGAAAAAAGCATAGGGATGTTCCTCCAATAATGGCATGTTTAGTTTATTTCTGTTTACCCCTTTTTATAAAATGCTTTTAAATAGGTAATATTTAATTTTACTATTTTAAAGTCATCGTTCATCTTTATTGAATCTCTACAAATGTTTTATTGCCTATAACTTTGTGGAAAAAATTTTGGGGATGAACCACAATATGTATTGACAGTCATATGTCCAAAACCTGATATGTAATAATAATAAGAAGAAGAAGAAGAAGAAGATTACATTTTACTTATAATGCACTTTATATTTGAAGATCTCAAAGTACTACAAATTGTTTCATCCCAAAAGCTCCGAAAGTTTTAAGACCAAATTTAAAAGCATCAACAGTTCTCAACATCCTCAAAAACTGTGGAAGAGCATTCCACAGATTAGGTGAAGCTGAGCAAAACACCCAATCTCCCATGGTATGAAGCTTGATCTTAGGACACTTCAAAAGGTGTACTGACACAGAGCAGAGGCTGTGTATGTGAGGTTATAAGTTCTTTGAGATAGAGAGGGGCATCCCCATAAATGCATTGGTGGGTAGGAAAGGCAACCTTGTACTATATTTAATAGGGAGCCAATGAAGAGATTTAAGATTGGGCATGATATGACCATATTTGCGGGTTCTTATAAGGTTCCTAGCAGCAGTGTTTTAAATATAATGCAGCTTTTGACAGCTTTTTCCAGAACTCCCAATGAGTCCCACCATGTGCATTGCAGAAGTCCAACCTGGAGGAGACAAATGAATGGACTAACATCTAGCGAAGCCACATAAAGGGCATTTTTATATAGGTGAGTATAAGCAGGCTTAAGGTTAAAAAAGCTGCGGTGCCTTATAAATCGTGTCTGGAGGAGGTTTTAATTGCCTGTGAACATTGAGTATTGGTCCCCGATCAAGCTCTCACGAGAGTGCACTGCACACTGTTGAATGCACACATTCCAGGCACACACTGTTGTAATAACCCAAACTTTGGATATTCATATCCACTTACACCCATCGTTAGTTGTAAATATTGCTTTCCTTGTTTGTTTTGGTGCACCTTTCTGTTTAGTTTTTTGTATAAAACACTTTTGGTTTTGTTAATTGGTCATTGTGGTGTCTTTCTTGCTCACTGGTTTTGGGACATCACTGGCACTTAAGATAAAGATCTCTCTTCTTAGTGTAACTCAGTTTATTTAAATATTCTGCCCAGTGTGAGGATCTTTTTCTGTGTTTTTTCTTTTTTTGTGTTTTACGACAAAATGAGCAAGATGGTTGTTGGTGCTAGTATAGTCAATATGGCCGACCCAGGCAGATTTGAATGTGTGCATGAAACGGTTGATGCTGGAGATTTTTTGGTAGACCCTTTTGTAACCCATCAAGCCGGACCCTCCCGCGACTCACTACCATGCTTTTCTCCAACCTGCCCAGTGACCTATGGGAGATATCAAAAGCCCAGCCGGATGACAGCCAGGTAGCTCAAATGGCCACTGGAGAGTACCTCAGAAAGACATTAGTCCAAGGGTGTACCTTTGAACGTAGAGCTTCTATGAAGCGAGGAGAAAGACGCCAACTGGTGATCCCACAAACATTAACCCAGCAGTTCTTGCGTTATTACCATGAACACCCATTGGGCGGACACAGGGGGTGGCTAAAAATCCTATTGTGGCTACTAGACGATGCCTGGTGGCCCTCCGTTCGCAAGGATATCTGGCAATACATCAACTCATGTAAGGTCTCCCAGAGACTCAACAAGATCAGTATGAGGACCAGTGACTTTGAATGTTGACCTTGAAAGAAAGGCAACAGAACACACAGTGCACCATAGCCCACTGCATCTGGGGCCCATAAGCCAAAGAAGTCACCACCTTAGACTTCAAATTCCCCAGATCCCAATCTGATCAAGCACCAATGGAATGTACTGCACAAACAAGTCTGATCCATGAAGCCGCCACCCCACTTCCTACAGCATCCAGCTGCCAATGTCCTGGTTCCAGACACCACAGCACACCCAAGAGGTTGAGTAATGCCCCCGAGGGGACAGAGCTGCTCTAGTGATACCAGGTTCACAATTATATTATAATATACTTGTAACAACATGGGTCTCAAGAGGGTCAGAGCCACGAGAAAACATCCTGCACTGTTCAGGACATGCAGATCTGCAGGCAGCTACCCGGCAGAGTGCTGAACAGGCAGAGCCACAGCCTTCTAGATGCACAGTTGCTAGGTGACAGCGCCATAAGTGCAATCAGTGCAAATGTGCTGGACCTGGCAGTGTGTTAATTTAATGGCCCTGATACCTGTGTACTTACCGCTTAATCATGTATACAGGGTTGCAGGTGGGCCTAGAGCCTATCCCAGGAAACTTAGGGCACAAGGTGGACTACACATACATGCGGAATCCATCACGGGACACATACACTCATTCACAAAATACGAGAACTTATTTGGGAAGACCAGTTAGCCTTATCTGCATGTCTTTGGACTGTGGGAGGAAACTGGAGTTCCTGGAGAAAACCCACCAAGCACAGGGATAACATGCAAACTCTATGCACACAGAGGCGGGAATTAAACCTGGCCAGGAATCGAACCCAGACCCTGGAGGTGTAAGGCGACAGTGCAACCATTAAAATAAATAAACACTTAAAATATATCAGTCATCATAAATCAGATATCTTTGATTTTATTATTGATCATCATTTTTGGTGATATTTTCGCTTGTAGCAGAAGAATGTACCACTTATCCTGTATAGGGTTGCAGAATGCCTGAAGCCTATTCCAGGAGACTCAGGCCATGAAGCAGGATACATTCTGGACTGGGTAAAAGTCTATTGCAGAGCACACAAGCACACACCCACAAACTACAGAATTGTTTTATATTGCACTTGGTTTAGTTAGTACCCTAAAGAAACCCATTAAGCACAGTAATGAGATAAACTCTATGCTCACAGACTTAATTCAGGAATCAAATGGTTAAAGTTTTTAAACAGTCTAAGTCAATCACCTGATTTTAACCCATGTATGCATTTTATTTCCTGAAGCAGAAAGTGGGGAGAAACCCTCAAACAACATTAAGGTGGATTATTTGCGTAGTCTGAAGCAACGCTTTAAGATATCAGCCAGAACATTTGAAGCCCTTTAGCTGAGGCCCCCCAAAAATGTGTAGACTGAACTGAAAATGTCCAAGCAAGACGGCCCATAAACCTGAATGAGTTTTATCAAATCTGTCAGGAGGACTGGGCAACTTTTTCAAATGCTCCACACTGACCATGAATGTTTTAATCATACATTTGCCTTAATGGTAGAGTAACAGGAAAGTTTATATTGATGTTGTAAATTAATGAACGCTGATTGTTCATTGGCACATTTCACACACTGATTGGTGTTTTACAGATTAAAAACCTTTTAGAACCAAATTCAGTACAAGTGAATTTTAAGATATACACTACCATTCAAAAGTTTGGGGTCACTTTCTAACTCCATGATCATTCCTGATTTTTATTTCTTTCTACTGTACATTGTAAAGGAATGCTGAAGGCGTCCATAAATACAAGTGAATTTATATCAAGATGGCGCCGGTGAGGTCGGCTGAAGTCACAACTGCTCCGCCCTACTTTTCTTTGTTTTTGTATTTTAAAGTAATTTCCAGTAACTTTAAACAGGCAAACTCATCACCATTGAGTACATTAAGTACAATAGAGACATTCGTTTCTATTGGTATACAATGTACTCACAATTTGACGTTTTTAACTCCGGATCCGAGGGAGATCCTGAGGGAGAACAAAGGACGCGACGCGAAGCGGCAGCCCCGAGGGAAACGAGTCGGCATCAGGAACAGGCTGAGAGCTCGTGCACACTGCACACCTCTGCCTAGCATCCTGCTCGCCAACGTCCAGTCACTGGAGAACAAACTCGATGACCTTAGGGCCAGGATAAAGTTCCAGAGAGACATTCGGGACTGCAATCTCCTCTGCTTCACTGAGAGATGGCTGAACCCACCGGTGCCGGACCATGCCATCCAACCGGCCGAGTTCTTCCCGGTTCACCGCATGGACAGGACGCGGGACTGGGGGAAGTCAAGGGGAGGCGGCGTGTGTTTAATGGTGAACAACAGCTGGTGCAACAGCGCAAGCGTTGTCCTTCTTACACGCTCCTGCACACCAAATCTGGAACTACTGTCCATCATGTGTCATCCTTTTTATCTTCCTCTGGAGTTCACATCGGTCATAATCAGTGCCATTTACATTCCACCACAAGTGGACACGGACACTGCCTTATGCGAGCTGCATGAGGCACTCACACAGCACCAAACACAATACCGGGACGCTGTGCTTATTGTGGCGGGGGTCTTTAATAGTGCCAACCTCAAACACGCAGCACCAAACTTTTATCAACACATCACCTGCCCCACCAGGGGCGAAAGGACACTGGACCATTGCTATACAACGGTCAAGGACGGGTACAAGGCACAATCTCGTCCACCGTTTGGTAAATCCGACCACGCCGCCATCTTCCTCATGCCAAAATACAAACAAAGGCTAAAACA